>PVKP010036765.1:0-22208 GCA_004027715.1 Plecturocebus donacophilus | reverse complement strand
CCTTCTGAACGAAATAACTACAATAGAGTTGTGAATGACAGAGACCAAGAAATGCATATAGATTTGGAAAATAAGCATGGTGATCCCAAAAAGAAGAGAGGAGACAGAAGAAATTCTTTTTCTGAAAATGAGAAGTATAGACACCGAAATAAGGATGGTGAAAATTTTAGAAGAAAAGATAGATCAAAGTCAAGGGAAATGAATAGAAAACACTCTGGCTCAAGAAGTGATGAAGATAGATATCAGAACGGTGCCGAGAAGCGATGGGAAAAACCTAGCAGATACTGTGAACAATACAGAGAATCAAAGAAAAATCAGGACCGGCGAAGAGAAAAGTCTCCAACAAAACAAAAATAATTCTACAAAATCACATAAACTGGACATGCCTTATATTCAGTTGAAGCATATTATTTTTTACTTTGACAAACTTTATAGAGAATTCTTGTATAAAATAATGGTTTGTATTTGTAAATTTTAAAAATGTTTTCATGTTTTATAATTGATACATCTCAAGGCCCTACACATAAAATTATTTGAGAAGATTCACCAGAAACGGATATAAGTCTCACTTATATTTTATGAATAAAATTATCAAATTGCAAAAAAAAAATCCTTATATGCTAATTGATTAAAAAATATAATAAGCTGATGATTTTTGTGATAAGTAAATAGCATATAAATCAAAGAATCCTGACATATGCAAATGAAAATTAATAAATTATCGAAAATACTGTATTTGGTGAATAGGACTTATATGTACAAAGTGGCCTTTCTATTTTGACCAAAGCAATTAATAACAGTAACAAAAACCGGACCACAATCACAACATAGTTTTAACCTCCATTTGACCAAATTATTCTTAGTCAATATGAGATAACACATATCTGGGCATAGTCTAGAGAACTTTAAAGTTTAAGAAAGAGAAAGATGGGCCAAAGAAATCATAGAACACTAAACAGCATAGACTATAAATAAACTGATAACAATTATTCTAATGGAGCTTTAGTTTTTATTAACAGTATGCTAAGAATCTACCATTTTTCTTCTTTAACTTATGTCACAAATAATTTTGAGTTCTTAAAAGTTCTAGGAGCTCTTCTAGGTCCTGAGCAGAGGGCCATTGGTAAGGAAACAGGGTCTCTACTCTCCTGAGTTTGTAGAGCAGTAAAATAGTTAAAAAAGCAAGTAAACAGATACATACAAGACTATTTAAGGCAACAGCAGGTGTTTTGAAAAAAGTCAAAGCAAAATGATAGACCTGATAGAGAGTGACTGGATAGTGCTGAGGTTGCCTTACTGTAGAGTCATCCAACAGGACCTTTCTAAGGAGGGGGACCTTTGAACTGAGAATGGAATGATACAAAGTCAACATTATCATAATTGGGGGAAAGGGTGAGCATTAAACTTTCTGATTATAGGAAAGGGGGAAAGGAGCTTAACAATTTGAGGAAAAGATAAGGACATTGTGCTTGAGGTTAAGAATGGGGATTGGAAGTAGAGGGCAGGAGATAACATCAGAGCTATAGAAAGGAAATTTTAGTTTTAGATGTGGAATTTTTATTTATTTTAAATGTAGCAAGACACCAGGGGAGTGACATTGTCTTTTAGTTTTAAATTATGATTCTCAATTGTCTCTCACATCTATAGACATATCCTATTGCTAAGCATCCTATGGACAGCCCTTCCCATTAGTTGGCTGAATATTTTCATCCAGATATTTTGCTATTAATGTAAAAGAAGAGGGCAGGCGATAAAGAAAAATAGCATCTCATTAAGATGTTTAAAAAATATTCTATTTATTGTGAAATGATTTGAGAAGTCTGTTAAAAAGTCATCCAAAAATAAGCATTGTGCTTGTGATGTCTCCAATGAGAATAATTTAGCACCTTTGTTATTTTCGCTCACAGTTAAAATGTCTTCATTTTCATTTGCTCCACAAGCACAAATTGGTACTATCAAAATTATCTCAAAGCTTTATTGATGAAGAGAATTAGAAGTAAATGGAAACTCATTACTACATTATGCTTGATTTGCTTTTGACATCCTAGGTCTTTTGGCTCATAGTACCTTTTTGAGAAAAATATGCTGCTAACAGCTTTAAGTATTTTAACATACATAGCTATCCCCTCAGTGAAAAAAAATGTTTTATTTTAGGAATCAGAGATGCAGAAACTAGACACTTGTTAATCAAATGACAATGAACTCAATATTTTTTTCTCAGAATATAATAGAGATTATATGCTCCAATAAAATGTGAGTACATTTGTGTGCACACATATGTGCTTTTCAGGTACGTGCAAGGGATTGCAAACATGGTGTATACATGTCACTACCATAGCTGAAAGGAAAGGTAGCAGCAGACTATGCATTAATCTACAGGATGTCACATAATCTATTAACTCTGTTAAAAGTATCAATCAATTACGTTATTTTGTTGAGTAAATCCAGTTATTTACACAAGTAGCAGTAGTGGCAGTAATTATAATACTAGTAACAGTAACTCCTAGATAATTACTTGTATGCCAGACCTGAGGAAGAGTCAAAACTAATCTCTGATAGAACACTTGCTTGAGAATCTTTGCATTAGGACATTTCTGTCATATATACTTATGGTGACTAATGTTTTCCCAATGTTTTCTGAAAGTGCTTCTCTACTTACATCCTCACAACTTTAGAAACCTGGCAAAATAGGAACTATTCCTTGTACATATCATGATCATGTTGCATCACTTAACTCTGGATTACATCATCTAAAGGCATGAAACGGAATATTTAATATCCTGATTGGGTCCCAGCAAAATGTGAAATATTCAAGCCAACAGCCTTTTGTGAAAAACAGCATACTTTCTACCAGTTGTTTGTTTACCTTCTGATAACTTTGGAGTCCCAGAAGCATGATTCTTTTTATTTGAGTGTCAGATTATAAAGTATGTGTGAATGCAGAAATAATTTGGACAGCTTTATGGGGAACTTGACTTGTAATATCGTAAAATGAAATAAACAGGTTGATTTGAACACTGTTAATGTGATTTATAGTGTTTATGCACATCTGTTGGTTCTACTTTTCAGTAAACCTGCCAATTAATTTTAGTAATACAAGAAATATGTCCTCTTCAAAAGAAACCCATACAAACATGTACACTTATACAGAAAAAGATAGTAATACTTCCCATGTCCATTCTTTAGGGCCTTACACCTAGTATGAGGGAAAAGGGCACAATAACATTCTATTAGGAACAGAGTTTCAATGTTTATATAAAATTATATTCTCACTACCAACATGACAAGTGACAGATATATTGTTTCAGAATTGAAATGTGAGAAGAAAAAACAGAAATTACGATTGTTTAGATATACTATGCCATTGATTTATAATGACTTTATATGATACTGCTAGAAAAATTTTACTAAAAGGAACTGTATTTTATAACACATACAGGTTTTTTAAGTTGTAGAAAGTATAATTCAGAAAATTATTAGGAGAGCCTACTTATATACATTTTCATTTAACAAAAAACAGAGATGTGGTAAATTATACAGGTTAAAAGTATGGAGTTTTGAGTCACACAACACAAGTTTCAGTTGACAATTTACCAAATGTGCCCTTGAGCAATTTAAATAAATTTTCTGAAACTGAGGTATTATAAAGCCAATATGGGACTCATATGTTAGTATTCAAGATGTTATGTGTTTCATAGTGTTGTTTTGGTGATAAATGAGGCAATTCACATACATCTCTTATTACAGTGTCCAAAAATATTGGCCACTGTTAAAGACTTTTTTTAGAACAGGTTTAGAGCAGCACAATTGAGAGGCAGGTATAGAGATTTCCCATATATCGCTGCCCCGAAGTGCGCAGACTCCACCATTACCAATATCCTCCACTAGAGTGGTAAATTTGTTGCAATTGATGAGTCCATAGTAATTACTTCATTATCACCCAAAGTCCACAGTTTGCCTCAGGTTAATTCTCAGTGCTGTACATTATATGGGTTTGAACTAATTTATATTGACATGTATCTACCATTATAGTATCATACAGAATAGTTTCACTACCTTAAAAATCCTCTGTGCTCTGCCTATTTATCCCCTTTTCTCTTCAGCCTTAGGCAATTACTGATCATTTCACTGTCTCTATAGTTCTGGCATTTCCAGCATGTCTTATAGGGAGAATCACACAGCATATAATATTTTCAGATTGGCTTCTTACAATTAGTAATATACTTGTTTATGTCTTTTCATGGCTTGTGTCTTAGTCTATTCTGGTGGCTCTAACAAAATACAAACGACTTGGTAGCTTATAAACAACAATAAAAAAAAAATTCTTACAGTTCTGGAGGCTGGAAAGTCCAAGATAAAGGTACCAGCAGATTTGATGTCAGTAGAACCAGCTTTCTGATTCATAGATGGCACTTTCTCATTGTGTCTTCATGTGATGGTAGAGACAAAAGAGTTCCCTTGGGACTATTTTATAAGGGCACTAAATCCCATTCTTGAGGGCTCCAGTCATATGACCTGATCACCTCCAAAACCCCCACCTTTTAATACCATCACCTTGGAGGTAGGATTTAACACTTGAATGTTGACATTTTGGGTCATAAAGGTCAGTCCATTGCAGCTTTCTTTTCTTTTTTTTTCTTTCGACAGACTCTTACTCTGTCACCAGGCTGGAGTGCGGTGGCATGATCTCAGCTTATTTCAACCTCCATGTTCGGTGTTCAAGTGATTCTACTGCCTCGGCCTCCCAAGTAGCTGGGACTACAGGCATGTGCCACCACAGCCAGCTGATTTTTATATTTTTAGTAGAGACAGGGTTTCACCATGTTGACCATGATGGTCTCAATCTCTTGACCTCGTGTTCCTCCAACCTCAGGATCCCAAAGTGCTGGAATTACAAGCATGAGCCACCACACCCAGAGGGGAGCTAATTTCTTTTTAGTGCCCTGAGTAATATTCTATTGTCTAGATGTAACACAGTTTGTGTATCCATTCATCTACAGAAAGGCATCTTGGTTGCTTCCACATTTCGGTAGTTATGAATAAAGGTTCTATAAACATATTTGTGCAGGTTTTCTATGAACGTAAGTTTTTAATACCTTTGGGTAAATACAAAGGGGTATGATTGCTAGGTCATGTGGTAAGGGCTGTTTAATATTAGAAAAAGCTGTTAAACTATCTTCTAAAGTGGCCATACCATTTTGCATTTCCACAAGCAATGAAAGGGAGTTCTTGCTCCTTCACATCCTTGCCAGCATAATCAGTGCTCAGGGTTTTGATCATTCTAAATGGTATATAGTAGCATCTAATTGTTGTTTTAATTTGCATTTCTTCTGTGATGTATGATGTACAACATCTTTTCATATTCTTATTTAAAAACTATATATCTTCCTTGGTGAGGTGTTGAGATTTTCACCTTTTTATAAATTGGATGGCATACTTTTTGTTGAGTTTCTAAAGTTTCTGTGTATACTTGCATAACATTCCTTTACTACATATGTCTTTTCACTTATTTTCTCTATCTTATATTTTCATTCTTTTGCCATTGTCTTTTGCAGAACAGAAAACTTTATTATCAATATGTACAATTCATTGACTTTTTTCATAGATTTTGCCTTTGTTTTTTTTTTTTTATCTAAAAAACATTGCCAAACCCCAAAGTTATCTATATTTTCTTCTAGGAAGTGTAATTTTGTATTTTACATTTAGGACTGTGATTAATTTTGCGTTCATTTTTGTGAAAAGTCTAAGAGTTGTATGTCTAGATTCCAGGTTTTTTTTTTTTTTTTTTTAGATGTGGTATTCAGTTACTCCATATCTTTATGCCCTTCGTTGAAATGACTATCATTTCTTCATTGTATTGTCTTCTCCTACATCAACTACAATTATTTTTATTTTTCAAATATGCTATCAAATACTGTTTGTCCATCAGAAACTTCTTAGGCTATAAAATCATGTTTTTGAAAACAATTTAAAATGAGAAGAAAATCAGTGTTCTGATTTTCTTCTCATTTTATTTTGCTTCCCCTATTACCCATTTTTCTTGTGAAAGGTATTCATTAAACTATTTTTACTAGCACTTATATGAAATCCAGAGAGATAGAAATTATCTATATTTTTAAGAATATTGTGATCTATAATATATTGTAGACATTAAGCTTACAGAATAGTTGGCCCTTTCACAAAATTAGCTCATTTGACTTTTAATATAAACCCTAACCACGTTTGCGTTTTGCTTTCGGTTTAGAGATGTGCAAACTAAGGCATTGCACTAAGTTATGCAGATAGTAAGTGAACAACCGTAAGTCAATAAGTGTAGGCCTTCAGATTTCAAACCTGAACGTTCTTTCTTTTATTTATTTATTTTTATTGTACTTTACGTTCTGGGGTACATATGCAGATCATGCAGGATTGTTGCATAGGTACACACATGGCAATGTGGTTTGCTGCCTCCATCCTCCCGTCACCTGTATCTGGCATTTCTCCCCATGTTATCCCTCCCCAACCTCCTCAACCCCCCACTGTCCCTCTCTTGCCCCCTCGCAACAGATCCCAGTGTGTGATGCTCTCCTCCCTGTGTCCGTGTGTTCTCATTGTTCAACATCCGCCTATGAGTGAGAACATGCAGTGTTTGATTTTCTGTTCTTATGTCAGTTTACTGAGAATGATGGTTTCCAGATTCATCCATTAAACCCAATTTAGGAAAAATGCCATTTGACTAATAATATCAATAAATACTTCTGTGCACTTTTAATAAAGTAATGATGCATATATGATACCAGTGCTTGGGTTACCCCTCCTTGCCCAGATTGATAAACTGAGACCATTTAATCTAGTAATAGTTGAGAAAATTTCCAGAGTGTAATATTTTTACTAATCATATGAGACTGTTAGTGCTTTTTTAAATGTATATTGTATTCTATTGGTACATTCAACTCTATGGTGATACAATCTGCGGTAGAGCTGAACACTGGAAATATGATATCAGGGCTAAGTTGTTCCAATTCAACTAATTTTTTTTTTATTTTTTATATGCCACTAAATTCAGAAAACATTTGGATTGTTAAAGGGATATTTAGCCTCAGTTTTATGATATTACTTTTCTATTCATCTATTTTATTTAAAATTATGTCTACAATTTTAAATTCACATGCAATACTGTTATCATTGTTTCAACAAGACCATTAAATAACATTTGTTAGGTGCTTATTGTATATCCAGCAATATTTATCATTGCTTATGTTGAAACTGCTAAGTATTTTATAGGTATTGTGTTCTTAAACTTCATTACTCTCTCTCAGATAAAGATTAATGTCAGAAATATCAGAAGTATAAAGCAAGAAAATTCGTAATTCTAAACAGGCAATTCAGCCTTCCTAAGATCTTCACATGGCTGGCAAGATACATAACTAGAATAAACCTTTCTCTTTGTGACTCTGCAAATATAGATTTTAATTGATATATCTATTGTACATTTGAGTTACTTCTTGCTTTCTCAAATCAGGTATTTTGTTTAGCACAGTTGGTGCTTAGGAGGCAACTGTAGTGTATTAAAATTCAAATAATGGCGTACATTGATTTATCCATTTGTTACATAATAACAGCATTTATTATATTCTCTGCATACAATTATTATAGTGGCAGATACAAAAGTGAAACATGTATTGTCTTTGAGCAACATAGACAGTGGGCATAAAATGGGCATAAAATATATATATTATAAATGAGAACAACATTTATAGTAATAAATCATTCATATTTTTATGGATTGGTAGGAAGGTTTTCAAATTACTATGATCTCCTTTTTTTATGTAGTCACATGGCCTTCAGCCACACATTTCAGGGCTTTCCACATATTAACTCTTAAAAGCCATCTAACTTTCAGTAAATCCAGTATTGACTTTATTCCTACACTCCAGTGACCATGTTGCAGCAATAGTCACAGGAAGCAGTAATTGGCTCCAGCTGTAGAACGTGATTTCAGGAACTGTGATTTAATTACCTTTGGAAACTGCTCTGCTTTGTGGTTTTGTGGGATTCAATACCTGATTTAATAAGTTACTCATGCCGTCATGTCAACTAAAATGTTCTCATAGGCAAGCTGCTCTGGGAGTCAAATGTTTATCAAAAAATTAATCTTGTTTCTAACTAGTATAAGTGAAAGACAGGATTTTGTGAAGTTCAATCCATCCAATAGGCAGAATAAAGAAAACGGATAGCATGCTTTCCAAAATGAATGCTAGCCTCCACATGTGACCTTTCTAGAACACACATGATGCAATATGATATAGGAGATAATCTCTCCATTTTCAGAGCTGCCAAATATGATAAAGTTAGTAAGAATTTGAAATTTATATACATACATAACGAAAGGCTAAACAAACATACATCATGTGTAATAATTTCAGTTTTGTGTGTCTCTGTGTGTTGGAATATTCTACATGGTAAGCATTAGAACAAAGAGAGGGTGATAAGTAGATGTTTGCTTATCAGTTTAAAATCGACTAAATAGGCTGGGTGTGGTGGCTCAAGTCTGTAATCCCAGCACCTTGGGAGGCCGAGACACTTGGATCACTTAAGCTCAGGAGTTTGAGAACAGCCTGAGCAACACAGCAAAATACCATCTCTACAAAAAAAAAATAAAAATTAATCAGGCATTGTGGGTGTTCCTATTGTCTCAGCTATTCTTGAGGCAGAAGTAGGAAGATCACTTGAGCTTGGTAGGTGGAGGTTACAGCATGTTGTAATTATGCACTGCAGTGCAGCCAGGGCAACAGAGAAAAACCCTGTCTGAATAAAATAAAATAATATAATAAAGAATAAAATATAATCAAAGATAATTATTGCTTAAAGAACAAAATTACATATGGATGCATTTGAATGAATATGTAGCTTTTATTTTATATCTGGTACTTTTTTAACCCCTTTCATAATTATTAATACACTTGAATGAGTTAAAATGTTATAAAATGTATGCAATGCAAAGGATAAAAAAGAAGATATAGTTAAGATAAAGAAAATGTAAGGCCCAAGTTCATAAAACAAAATGTTTAAAACCTGGCAATATGATCCCTAAAAGATAAAGAACAAACATTAATTGTTAACAAGCTAAAAATGTATAAACACTAACAAATGAAAGATCATTTAAAAAATGGAATGCAAATAAAAATAAAATAGCAATAACATTAACATGAGGGAAGATCAGTAGAATTTAGTGAATGCAACTTTAGTCTCCAGTTGGAGGATTGAAAAGAGAAAGATAAAGTAGTCTAAGTTGGTAGAACAAGGTTTTAAGTCAATGGCTTATATCATGGAGAAAGGAGAGAGGAGAAGAAAGGGATTCTAGCACTCAGAATAGGGGAAGAGGTTAGGAAGAAAAGGTTGGCCCTCAGGTCTGAGACCGCTGCAACTATACTTTCTATACTTTAGTCTTTAAGCTTCCCATAGCAGCTTGTAGGGTATGCTGTCAGGGAACCAGGAAAAAAAGTCAGGGCTCACATTGCTTTTTGAGTAAAAACAAATTCCTGAGAAACATAAATTGTTCAACCTTATCAGTAACTTGAAAAATGGAAATAAAAATAATGAAAAATTCAAATTTATCCCAAATAGTAGTATTGTAGGAACAAAAGCATTAAGGTTTTTTGTTTCTTTTGCTTTTTATGTTTTGTTCTTAACAACTGTATGAAAAACCAAAATACAGGAATCATGGGAAAGGAATTACAACCACTAAAAGACAGAAATAGCTAAAAAGATTAAAGACCAAATGATAAATTAGAAGAAAGAATAATACAAAGTTATTTGAGTTTTTGGTTGAACTCAAGTGTCTTTATAGTGTAGGCTCTTGTCAGATGATAACACAGGGCAGCCAACTATATGAAATCTATTATCTTTGTTAATTTCCTCAGACCTGTTTGTTTATTCATTCATTCAATAATACACTATTGAACCTTACCAATAAATTGTGATTAAATATAGAGGATGCTGTAGTAAACAATAGAAATAAGCAGATGATAAACAAATTTTTATATAAATATAATTTCAAATAATGATAAAAAGAGCCAGGCGCAGTGGCTATAATCCTAGCACTTTGGGAGGCCGAGGCAGGTGGATTGCCTGAGCTCAGGAGTTCGAGACTAGCCTGGGCAATACGATAAAACCGTGTCTCTACTAAAATAAAAAAAATTAGCTGGGCGTGGCAGCACATGCCTGTAATCCCAGCTACTCAGGCAGCTGCGGCAGGAGAATCTCTTGAACCCGGGAGGTGGAGGTTGCAGTGAGCCATGATCCTGCCATTGCACTCCAGCCTGGGCGAGAGAGCAAAACTCCATCTCAAAAAAAGTAAAATAAAATAAATCAAATAGGGACAAAGACAATGAAGAACAAAACAGAATCTTATTGAGGTGGAGAGGGAGAATACAAATTTAGATTTTGAAGTCAAGGATTTCTATGAGGAGCACCTACTTAAATTGCAAGTTAACGGTCACTCAATAATGAAAATTTTGAGAAGCAGATTTTCATTAAAAGACGATTTTAATAAAGGTCTAAAAGCTTACAAGGTATTCTGAAGAATCAAAACACCTGTTTGGCTGGATTATAATGATCAGGATGGCTTATAATAAACTACAGGGAGAGAGAGTATTTTGAGATGAAATCAGACAAATGGGAAAGGATTGATACCTATAGGGCTTTAATATTAATTAGCTGGAATGTTTAGTGTTGTTGTTTATTTTTTATTTTCTGACTACAGTGGAAAGTTAACAGAGGGACTTTAGGGAATCATGTCATGAGATTTAAATTGCTAAATGAATGCTTTGATCCATATGTGGAATTTAGATGGCAAGCCAACTAAAGTAGAAGCATTTAGGAGGCTTTTGCGAGGTGTGGTACCTTGGGTTAGGGTTGTGGCAACAGAGATGGAAAGAAACGTAAAAGGACGCTGATGAGTATATTTGGGTATGGAGTAAAGATGCATCTTCAAGTTACATTATTTTCCTGATCTTTAAGTTAGAAATGGTTTTCTTTACATTGGACGGTATCAAAACAAAACATGTATTTACCGTCTGTATTTTATTTCTGAGCCATTTCTTTCTTTCTCTTCTTTTCTATTTTCTTTTTATTTGTTTATTTTTTACTTTTTTTGAGACAGGGACTTGCTGCTGGCTCTGTCACCCAGGCTGGAGTGCAGTGGCATAATCTTGGCTGACTGTAGCCCCCACCCTCTGGATTTGGGTTCAAGCCATTCTCCTGCCTCAACCTCCTGAGTAGCTGGGACTATAGGCGCTTGCCACTGCACCTAGCTAATTTTTGTATTTTTTGTAGAGATGAGGTTTCAACATGTTCTCCCGATTGATCCTGGATTCCTGGACTCAAGGTATCCACCTGCCTCAGCTTCCCAAAGTGCTGGGATTACAGGTGTGAGCCACTGAACCCAGCCTCACCCTGTTTTCATGCAAAAAGACCATATTGTTTCAAAATGTGCACTAGGGGTAAACAGACGGATATATACAGAGGCCAGTGTAGTTCTCCTTTCAGACAGCAAGAGACACTCTTACGTAAGCTTGCTCTGTTTTCTAGTGAGTAATATCATTCAGGGTTTGTTTCTTCTGCAAGTACTCATTTGTTGAGTAACTGAGTCACTACTTCTTACACACATCTCCAATTAACTGAGCTAATCAATCATTAGAAGACTTATTTTTCTAAATGTTGCTGGGATAATAGGATAGCCACATGCAAAAGATTGAAAGTGGATCGCTTTCTTACACCATATACAAAAATTAACCTAGGATAGATTAAAGAATGAAATGTAAAACCCAAAAGTATAAAACTCCAGAAGACAACCTAAATAATACGATTCTGGATATAGGAATGGGCAAAGACTTCATGATGAAGATGTCAAAAACAATTGCAGCAAAAGCAGAATTTGACAAATGGGATCTAATTAAACTTAAGAGCTTCTGCACAGCAGAGGAATCTCTCAACAGAGTAAACAGACAACCTACAGAATGGGAGAAAAATTTTGCAAACTATGCATCCAATAAAGGTGTAATATTAAGCATCTGTAAGGAGCTTAAACAAATTTACAGGAAGAAAATAACCCCATTAAATATTGGTGAAAGGATATGAACAGATACTTTTCAAAAGAAACCAAATATGTGGCCAATTAGCATATGAAAAACAACTCAACATCACTGATCACTAGGGAAATGCAAATCAAAACCCACAATGAGATGCCATCTAACACCAGTCAGAAAGTCAAAAAAATAAAAAATGCTGCCAGAGAAAAAGAAATGCTTAACACTGTTGGTAGGAGTGTAAATTAGTTCAACCATCGTGGAAAACAGTGTAGTGATTCCTCAAAGACCTATAAAACAGAAAATCTGTTTGACGCAGCAATACCATTACTGGGTATATACCCAGAGGAATATAAATCATTCTGTCATAAAGAAACATGAACATGTATTTCCAATGTAGCACTATTCACAATAGCAAAGACATAGAATCAACCTAAATGCCCATTAATGGTAGATTTGATAAAGAAAATGTACATAAACACCATGGAGTACTATGCAGCCACAAAAAAAGAATGAGATCATGTCCTTTGCAGGAACATGGTTGGAGCTGAAGGCCATTCCATTATCTTTAGCAAACTAATTCAGAAACAGAAAATTAAATGCCACATAGTCTCACTTGTGAGTGGGGACTAAATGATGAAAACACATACACAAATAGGAACAAAGACATGGGATCTATCAGAAGGTGAAAGGTGAGAGGTACATCAAGACAGTACATGAGTAGGATTTAAATAAACCCTGCAACAGAAGAAAAGGGTCAGAAAAAATAACTAGTAAGAACTAGGCTTAATACCTGGGTAGTGAATTAATCTGTACAACAAACCCCCATAACACAAGCTTACCTATATAACAAACCTGCACGTGTACTTTTGACTTTAAAATGAGACTTCAAAAAGGACTTACTATTCCCTTCACTGCTCACAGTTTTTAGTTTTCTTCTTTTCTCTCTAATGGTCATTAAGGGAATACAATACATCTAGGTAAATTAAGAAATACTGTCTGAAGAGAAGCAGTGATTCTTTCTTTTGCTTGAAATTGTTGAACATCTTTATGATCATAATTAAAATGTTCTGAACTCTAGCAGTGTGCTGGACACTTTGCGTGTGTTTTCTTAATTAGCTCTCATCAACTCTGTGAGGTGCTTGTACCATTATGACTTGTACTTGCACATAAAGAAAATGAGGCTCAGAGTAACTAAAAATCTGTCAAATAATCAAACAGCAAATAGAGTCAGCCAGAATTCAAATTCGAACTATACAAAGCCAATGAGATCAAGTCTATTGCCTCACCACGTTAGATCCCAGCATTTATAGTATATTCAACATAGTTTCTGTGAATAGACACGAATATGATTGCAGCATTTCTCTTAACAAAGACATTTTTGTCTCTTACCTTATGTTAATGTTGAAGTTGAATATTTTCTACAAATACTTTGAAACAGAGTGAGTTCTCCTGTTAGAGGCTTTATTTGAATCCTACTCATGTACTGTCTTGATGTAGCTGTGCTTCTGTCAGTGCTGGGTTAGCATGCTTTTATACAAGTGGAATTGGAAATGAAACGCTATGAAATTGAGACTTGTACCCCTTCTAGACCTTCAGAGCACTACTTTGTGCTAAGATATCCATCATATGAACTTCTATAGTAGTTTCCAATTAGGCTGACAGGCAAATGTGAAGTCTTGAATAAAAAAATAATGTTGAAAGATTTTTTTTTTTTAATCTTGTAGGTTATAGGCTCTGGAAGGTTTGAAATTTGTCAGCCACTTATAATAGGATTATAATGCCCTTTGGTGAATTCTATTTGAATGCTAGGTTCTTGTCAGGTAGGGTTAGAGATGAGGTTCCTTGTCTCTAAACTTAGTTGCTTACATTTAAACAATGTCATGTTGAAAAAATCATGTTGAAAGATTTTTTTTTTTTTAATCTTGTAGGTTATAGGCTCTGGAAGGTTTGAAATTTGTCAGCCACTTATAATAGGATTATAATGCCCTTTGGTGAATTCTAGGTCCTTGTCAGGTGTCGTTAGAGATGAGCTTCCTTGTCTCTCACCAACTTGGTTGCTTACATTTAAACAATGTCAGAATTTATACAGTCCCTCCCTGGAATTCTCAATTTCAGCCTTTGCTCTTGCATGTCAAATTTCGTTATTTGTCAGTCTGAGTTTACTATGATGCTCTTTCTATTGAGGTTTATGTATCCGTAGTCACTTTTGATTTTGACGATGGCAGATTTATTAAATTACTTTAATTAAATAGTCTAAATATTATTTTTGATGAGCCACTAAGGATTTGACCTTTGGCTATTTTGTTTAGTGTATTTTTTCATATACTTATAAATTATTTTGAGACAGGGTCTCACTCTGTGGCCTAGGCTGGCGTGCAGTGATGTGATCTCAGCTCACTGCAACCTCCGCCTGTCGGGTTCAAGTGATCCTCCCACCTGAGCCTCCCTAGTGAGTATCTGGAACTACAGGCACATGCCACCATGCCTGGCTGCTTTTGTATTTTTTTCTGGAGACGGGTTTTCACCATGTTGCCCAAGCTGGTCTTGAACTCCTGAGCTCAAGGTATGTGCCTGCCTCAGCCGAAAAGTGCTGGGATTATAGGCATAAACCACTGCATCCAGCTTCATATACTTTTTAAATCCTATTGATTATTTTGATAAAGTCACTTCCTATTTTTACTGTGACTTTGTGTTTTTTTTTTTTTTTTTTTTTTTTTTTTTTTTTTACAAATTCTTATCTTTTACACTATCCCCATATTTATTTTTTCATTTGATCCACCCTATCTATGAATATACATACCTCTGAAGCAGCCTGAGTGAGGCAATAGTCTATTTCCCCAAGGCCAGAAACATAATGAGAAACAAAATAAGCACTGGAACCCAGGTATTCTGGCAGTGTGTTCACGTGCTTAAATTTCTCCTAACAAATGATCACACTCAAGTGTGAGAAACAACTAAATACATTTCCAGGAAAATTCTGAATTCTGTCACTATCTGACTTTGGGCAAATCATTTAACGTTTTTATGACTGTGTTCTTTGTCAGATGATGAGAGTTGTGACCAGTGATTGTTACAGTTTCTGTATGCTGTAAAATCTATGATTTTTTTTGTCCGGTTACAATGACAGTCAGACAATAGTCCCAAACTTGAAATGAAAGGAGTAGAAAATGGTAAGAGGTACTTAGGTCTGGAGAAGGAAACAAGGAATTCTGGAATAAGAGATTTACTTTTAACTTTATAATTTTGTATCATTTTATACCTGGTAGAAATAAGTGGACGAAATTATTTAATAAATATTTTAAAACAAACTAATAGAAATAAAGAATGGCACTGCTACTGTTTATTAAAAATATATTAATGCAGTCATAAAAATTTCATGTATCTAATTATCTGACTTAGATGCTTCTACATAGATATAAAGACTGTATTTATTTATGTTATAATAACATTTCTACTTAATATTACTTGCCTCATAATGCAATTGAGCTATAAGGAAGTTAGTAATGTCTTAAATAGTTCTGTCTGCATTTTTAATGTGTCATTATAATAATTGCATTATTTAATATATGTAAGGTGACCATAAATCACAGTGTTGAGAAATGAGACTAGACCAGGAGGAAAAGGAGTAAATTCAGATGATTTCAAGCAAAGTCAGATGTATGATCACCATAAATATATGTGATATTGTACACAATTAGCAGTAGGTACATGGCATAAAATTCTAGTGATGTAGCCTTTCTTAGAGTGAAAATTATGAAGCAAAATTATGGAATAAAGCACTTCATACTACCATCAGAAACATTACTGATAACCAGGGCATCAAGTGTTGACACTACTACAAATATTAATTACTATCATGCGAAGTTCAATGAATTTGTGGTATGAGAAGTTCTTGAATTTGCATCATGAATTTGCAATATAAAAAGTCCTTGAAAACTTGAATTAACTTTGAGTATTGTAGGATTTTCAGACTGCCTACACAAGAACTGCCAGTTATTCCTTTTGGCAATATATAAAAAGATAAGAAGGGATTTTAAGGAGAAAAATAAAGCATGATTTCCTCAATGTAGAGGATATGCCAATACAAGTTTGGAAGAAATACAGGAAAATAAAGCTCATAGGACAGGGTTTTGCTTTCTTTTGATGCAATTTTACCTCAATTTATCACAGGGAATGTTAATAATAATTAGTGAAATATATCAGACATTTAATATACAAGGTGCTTTGCTATATTAAAACATCTCGTAGGACACAAGCTCATAGGACAGTGTTTTGCTTTGTTTTGATGTACTTTTACCTAAATTTATCAGAGAATGTTAATAGTAATTACTGAAATATATTGAACATTTAATATACAAGGTATTTTGTTATAGTAAAACATCTAATTAGATACAATTATAGTCTCATTAAGATAGCTAAACCATAACGTTTAATAAAGTTGGCCAGAATCTCAGATTTTGCAAGTGGCTAAACTGAGAATCAAACCCAGGACTTCTAACCCTGAAAGTTCACAAATAACATCAATGTCATATATATATTTTTCTATATGTATTCTCCAATGCACGATACATCCCATGCATTGGAGAATAGTTTTGACAAATATTTTTAAATGGACATAGTGTTCCACTTCAATTGTACTGAATTGAATAGACTACTTAACTTCTATCTGAACATTTTGTTCCCCATACTTCTAGGTAAACATATTTGTAACCATATTGGAAAATAGATCAACAATTGCAAAATATACATTCAGTAGGCCATTGAAATTTCCAATTAATTCTAGATCCTTGAGGAATCACCACACTGTCTTCCACAATGGTTGAACTAATTTACACTCCCACCAACACTGTAAAAGTGTTGCTATTTCTCCACATCCTCTCCAGTATCTGTTGTCTCCTGATTTTTTAATGATCGCCATTCTAACTGGTGTGAGATGGTATCTCAATGTGGTTTTAATTTGCATTCCTCTGATGACCAATGATGCTGAACATTTCTAGAAATAGAATTCCATTTGACCCAGCAATCCCATTACTGGGTATATAACCAAAGTATCATAAATCGTTCTATTATAAAGACACATGCACACGTATGTTTGTTGTGGCACTATTTACAATAGGAAAGACCAGGAACCAGCCCAAATGCCCATCAATAATAGACTGGGCAAAGAAAATGTGGCACATATACACCACAGAATACTATACAGCCATAAAAAAGGATGAGTTTAAGTCCTTTGTAGGGACATGGATGAATCTGGAAACTATCATTTTCAGCAAACTGACACAAGAACAGAAAACCAAATACCACATGTTCTGGCTCATAGGTGGATGTTGAACAATGAGAACACGTGAACACAGGGAGGGGAATATCACACACTGGGGGCTGCTAGAGGGGGTGCTAAGGGAGAGACAATGGGGGGGTGGAGAGTTTGGGGAGGGATAACATGGGGAAAAATGCCAGATATAGGGGATGGGAGGATGGAGGCAGCAAACCACATTGCCATGTATGTACCTATGCAACAGTCTTGCAAGATCTGCACATGTACCCCAGGACCTATAGTACAATTAAAAAAAAAAAAACCCAAACAAACAAAAAAAGAAATTACTTGCAAAAGAAAAACTATTTTAGGATGATATATTCTGGAACTAGTGGTGATATTTGCACCACCTTATGAATGTGCTAAAAGACAGATTGGATACTTCAAGAGTCAGTTTTATGAGATGTTAATTATACTTCAATAAAAATAAAATAATAAATGTAAAAAAAATTCCAATTAAAAATCAAAGGGAGTGGTAGAGTTTAACTCTGTTTCAATACAAAATATTCTTACCTGCATTTTGCAAAATTGCCAGGAATATGGGCATGTCAGATTTTTTGCTAGATGCAAAATAGTTATACAATTAATATTATTATTTCCGATACAAGAATGCCATTAATATTTTCTTTATTCAATACTTTTAAACAACTTTATGAAAATTTTATTACAAATAAATTTTTAAATTATTAGAACACTGTTTTATTAGTTAAGTAATGTGTACAGTTACCATGTCTGTTTGTTTGTCTTGGTCAAGATGTTATTTTATTACCTACAGCATTACCTGCCACACAGCTGCCTATCAATAATTATGTGTTCAGTAAATTAATGCATGAAATAATGAAAGAGTTCTCTATTCATGTTCTTTCTCAGCCCCATACTTTTCTCCAGGAGGCTACTAAATTATAAGAGGAGTAATTTTTTCATGAATGCAGCTTCCATAATCATGAAAAACTAAGATTTTTTTTTTTTTTCTGAAAAAGAGAGGCAGTTCAACATACCGTTTCCTCACTGCATTTCTGAGAAGGAAATATTTAAGCTTTCATGTTGTCTGAAGATACAGTCTGTGTGACTAAAGTGTTCTTTGCATGCTGTGTTCAGGAAAGTGACATACACAAAGAAGCCCAATAACTCAATCCCCCTATTTCATATAAAAGCCATTATTTTTTAGTGCTGTATTAGAACTTATTTTGCAACTCACAAGCTGAACAACAGCGTGGGTTCTTTGAAAATATAAAGAACATCAAAAATATAAGACTTTGTGACCACAAGACTAAGAGTTTCATTTAAAAATTATTTCTGATCATTTTTCCTTGCCCTGGAAGTCACTTTAAGAATCAGGAAATTTGAGTGGGTGACTGAAGAAATGGTCTTTCGTAGGCTGTTTCAGCAATTAGAGGAGCATGACTTAGCATGTAGTAGGTGTTCATGTTCACTGTTATTTATTAAATAAACTATTGAATAACAAGACAGACTCACAATGAATGAGGATAGCACAAAAGAATGAAAATTTCAAGTTATAACCTCTAAGATCTTACTTTTTGCCTTACACATAAAAGGAATATTTCTGTGCTGAAATGAATAAAAATTAAGTTATGCCAACAACTAAAATAATACAAATGCTAAAAGGTAAAATAAATATCATTTCTAATTTTAGAGGCAGTTACATTGAAATAAAAACATGTTAAGAAAACCAATAATATCCACTGATTTAAAATTAAAACGCTTTTTAAAGATTTCGTTTGTAAAAATGGCTGAACTATATGCTTTAGATCTATAAAATTAGGATAAGTACCGATTTGGGTTTAAATGGCTATGTCACACCACTTGACTGGGCATTCACAAGATGCAATTAACATACTTTATTTTCTCAGTTATGATATTGTATAACTTAAAAAAAAATAATGCTATGAGAAGCATACGGTTTTCTGTAAAATGTTATTTGCTTTATTTTATCTATCTACCATCTCTATTTTTTCCTACTCTTCTTAAAAGTATTTACTGGCCTTGGATACTTATTTCTATTGAACAGAACTCAGGTTGAAAGTTTAATGCATTGAATTATATGTTTATTCTTTGACCTTAGAGTTTTCAGTGACTCTCTTTTAGAAAAGTGACTCTTTTTTTTCATGATTCTCCTTTTTTCTTAAACATGGAAGAAGTATCAGGGCATTTGAAGTGCCAGTATTGATGAGTACCTTGTGCTTTATGATATCTTTCCTCAGCTAATGTGTAAAAAACTCTTTTTAAAATAGCAACCCTGCACAGTGCTGATAGACCATTGCTTGTAAAATGAAGGTTTAGCTATTGGTTATCACTTTTCAACTTAGTCACACAATAAACACACTTATTTACTAATTAAAATTTATCCAAATTTTTATTTCCAATATTCAAAGAAAATAAGTTTTCTACTAGGTTTCTGTGACAACTGAAATTATGATGAAGCTTCAATATAGAAATTCACATTCTAAAACTGAAAAAAAAAATGTAGATTCAAAAGACATTACATTAAAAACTGAGAAGGAAAACATTTATTTTTTGTGGAAAGTAGGGGAATTATATGCTAAAAAATGTGATCCACAGTCAGTTCCCCCATAAACACTTTCCTATTCAAACCTCTTAAAGTATGCTTGCGTCTTTTCAAATCTTGGAGCTCATCACTTTCCCTGTCTTTATTCCTGAAGGGCATTGTATATGCAACCCACACTATACTTTATGACTACATTTTAATTTGTTGTTTATTTTTTCCTCTTCCCAGTTAGATAAGAGTTCTTCATATCTGACTTTTATAAGAAAATATCTGAAATACCGAGGATAATATGTAACCTTAAGATGCAATCTTATCCGGTTAATTCAGTCAAATTGAAATCTTTACATTTAAATAACAATTATAAAGTATTTATATAATTTCATTAATGGATGTGCTTTGTGGCACACTGTAATTCAAAGATGATTTTAATAACCCTTAGTAACCAATTTTTGGGGATTTATGTCTATTTCTCTTGCTATATATGAGTAAATCTTTGATGTGTACCAGGAATTAAATAGTATTTAGTATTTCAACTATACTAATAATGGACTAGTTTATTCAAGTTTAAATACAATAGACCTTGACACATTTGATGAATATTTATCAGATAACATTTTGTTCCTTCACGTAATTTTCTAAACAATTTCTAATTAATCTTAGATATTCAACTGAAGCATGAGACTTTCTAGGACATAAACAAGATTTATAAAGTGCTACAAGCTGTCATGTTTTACTAACAAGAACAACAATGAATATAGATGAATATGTAATCTTTTAGAAGAGTCATTTCTTTTTTCTTTCAACCTCATTACTTTAAATTAATAATGTGTTGAGATATGATCTATATTACCCTAGTCATATAAGAGTTTGGGAAATGAAAGTGATCTGATGTTTTAGGAAGGTGATGAGGCCGTGTGATAAAACTGTGTGAAAGAGATGCCTTTATGCACTGCTTCCTCACATTATCTTCACTTCTATAACTTTTTCAATTAAATTTCAACAAAAATGTCAAATCCAAAGTGGTTGCAAATTCCTCATCTGCCTTTTGTAAAGTGATTCAGTTTATGTGCTGTGGGAGCTACTTATTATAAAATGTTGCTGAACTTGCAACTCCAATGCAGTCAGCGGTCTGGAAATTTTCTCAGATCTATATCATTTAATGTAAATTATTTTCTGCCTTTTCATAACCTTATTTTTAATTATGTGCTTGCCAAAATTAGGGTTGAGTCCCTCCTTTAGATTAGCCCCAATGTCAGTTCCTACAAAATGGATAATGAAGTTGAAATTTTCATTACTCAGAGCCTTAGAGGCCAGTTAAAAGAGATTTTTATTACCTTTCTAATCTATTTTTAAAACAATAGTACAGACCATTCAGATATCACCACATGGGATTTGTGAAATGTCTGTGAAATTTCTTTCATTTTTCATATGCCTGAGTAGCTTTGAAGCTCCTCTTTTGGGCTGCTGGATACAACTTTCCTCACAAGCAGGTATCTCCTTCCAAGGAGGCCAGATTGTATTTTGTAAGCCCTCTTAAGGCAGAAGTGAAAATGATTACATATAATTGAGTACAACAAAAACTGTTTGGCTTAATTTGAGGCAGCTACAGTGAGCGAATCACTTTCTGTGCTTAGTAATATTAGGCAGAGTCTGGCAGAGTTTGTGAACAAGAATTTCACTAAAGTGCTTTGCAAATATTAAATACATCATTTGATGCAATAAAACTTACAGTCTGGGAAAGTTTCTTTCATACATGTTTTTATCAGTCCTGCTGTAGAACAATTATTTTACAGCTATCTTGTATATTTCTACCTTTTGTTCCAAGAGAAAAGGTAGGGGGGAAAAGACATTAATTTTGTGGTGAGAGTCATGGTGCATCAGGATGATAGAGGAAAATTATCTCCAGTATCTCTCTGAATTGTTCTCCACAACCAGTTGACATTACTGGCATTAATTTCTTCTGAAAATGCTCTATCATGAACTGTTCTTTATAAGAACATGCATTAATTTTTTCAGTCATTTGTATGTGCCACCTTGGCAGAGTTTTGTTCTCCTAAAGAATTAAAGAAGTAGATAGTACTGGTCAAATTATATTGGCTGACTTTAACCTAAATGGCAAACCAGTTATCTTTAGTAAATTCAAAATAATTAAAGATTGTGAACAAGAATAAAATATACAACATTTGAAGTAAATAAAAAAGAATGTCATTACTGGCAAACCACAAGGAGCTTGTAAAACTGATTGATTTCTTTTTTTTTTTTTGTATGCTGAGGTATGTATTTTTTTATTTTATAT
>PVKP010036764.1:0-22196 GCA_004027715.1 Plecturocebus donacophilus | reverse complement strand
AGATCCTTGAGGAATTGCCACACTGTCTTCCACAATGGTTGAACTAATTTACACTCCCACCAACAGTGTAAAAGTGTTCCTATTTCTCCACATCCTCTCCAGCATCTGTTGTCTCCAGATTTTTTAATGATCGCCATTCTAACTGGCATGAGATGGTATCTCAATGTGGTTTTGATTTGCATTTCTCTAATGACCAGTGGTAATGAGCATTTTTTTCATACGTTTGTAGGCCTCATAAATGATTTCCTTTCTTTCTTCTCTATTCTTCCTCTCCCTTCTTCCACTTTGTCCTCCTCTTTTCTCCTCCTTTTATAATTTTACATAGTTCCAAGTTTGTTCTGTTTCTCCCATTATCGCTGAATCAGTGTGTGAATAACTTTTTTTTTTTTTTTTTTTTTTGCAAAAATGCATGTGATGTGATTTGGCTCTGTGTCCCCACTCAAATCTCATCTCGAATTGTAATCTCTACATGTTGAGGGAGGGACCTAGTGGGAGATGATTGGATCTTGGGGGCAGTTTCCCCCATGCTGTTCTCCTGATAGTAAGTTCTCAGAGATCTCATGGCTTAAAAGTGGCAGTTCCCGCTGTGCGCTCTCTCTCTGCCTCCATGTAAAATCTGCCTTGCTTCCCTTTTGCCTTCAACATGATTGTAAGTGTCCTGAAGACCTCCCAACCATGTGGAACTGTGAGTTAATTAAGTCTCTTTTCTTTATGAATTACTCAGTCTCAGGAATTCTTTATAGCAGTGTGAAAATGGACTAATACAGATTATTGATATTGGGAGTGGGACACTGCTATAAAAATAACCCAGAAATGTGGAAACGACTTTGGAACTGAGTAACAGGCAAAGGTTGGAAAAGTTTGGAGGGGTCAGAAAAAGGAAGATGCAGAAAAGTTTGGAACTTCCTTGAGACTGGTGGAATGGTTTTGACAAAAATGCTGATAGTGATATGGACAACGAAGTCTAGGCTGAGGTGGTCTCAGATGGAGATGAGGAACTTATTGAGAACTGGAGTAAAGTTCATTCTTGTCATGCTTTAACGAAGAGACTGGCAACATTTTGCCCAACCCTAGAGATCTGTGGAACTTTGAACTTGAGAGAAGTGATTTAGGGTATCTGGCAGAAGAAATTTCTAAGTGCCAAAGCATTCAAGAAATGATCTGGCTTATTCTGAAAGTGTTCATTTATATGTATTCACAAAGAGTTGGTTTGAAACTGGAACTTATGTTTAAAAGGGAAGCAGAGCCTAAAGGTTTGGAATATTTGTAGCCTGACCATGGAGTGGAAAAGAATAACCCATTTTCTGGGGAGAAATTCAAGCCAGCTGCAGAAATTTACATAAGTAATGAGGAGCCAAATGTTAGTAACCAAGACAATGGGGAAATGCCTCTAGGGCATGTCAGAGATCTTTGCAGCAGCCCCTCCCATTACAGGTCTGGAGGCCTAATGGTTTTTTGGGCCTGGCCTAGGGCCATGCTGCTCTCTGCAGCCCCGGGACAAGGCACCCTGCATCCCAGCTGCCCCATCTCTGGCACTGGCTAAAAAAGGCCAAGGTACAGCTTGGCTATTGCTTTAGAGGGTGCAAGCCCTCAACCTTGGCAGCTTCCATGTGGTGTTGGGCCTGCAAGTGCGCAGAAGACAGTAATTGAGGTTTGGGAACCTCCACCTAGATTTCAGAGGATGTATGGAAACACCTGGACATACAAGCAGAAGTTTGCAGCACCAGTGGAAACCTCATGGGGAACCTCTACTAGGGCAGCACAAAGAGGAAATGTGGGGTTGGAGCCCCCACACAGAGTCCCCACTGGGGCATTGCCCAGTGGAGTTGTGAGAAGAGGGACCCCATCTTCCTGACCCCAGAAAGGTAGATCCACCAACAACTTGCACCATGCATCTGGAAAAGCCGCAGGCACCCGATGGCAGCCCATGAAAGCAGCTGCAGGGGCTGTACCCTGCAGAGCCACAGGGGCAGAGCTGCCCAAGGCCATAGGAGCCCATCCCTTGCATCACCATGGCCCTGGATGATGTGTAGTCAAAGGAGATTATTTTGGAACTTTAAGATTTAATGAGTGCCCTGCTGAGTTTTGGACTTGCATGGGACCTGTAGCCATTTTGTTTTGGCCAATTTCTCCCATTTGAAATGGGAAAATTTACCCAATGCCTGTACCCTATTGTATCTTGGAAGTAACTAACTTGTTTTTTATTTTATAGGCTCATAATTGGAAGGGACTTGCCTTATCTCAGATGAGACTTGCGACTTGGATTTTTGAGTTAATGCTGGATGAGTTAAGACTTTGGGGGGGCTATTGGGAAGGCAAGATTAGTTTTGAAATGTGAAAATAACATGTGATTTGGGAGGGGCCAAGGGCCAAACAATATGGTTTGGCTTTCTGTCCCCACTCAAAATCTTACCTTGAATTAAGTCCCCACATGTTGAGGGAGGGACCCAGTGGGAGGTGACTAGATCATGGTGGTGGATTCCTCCATGATGTTCTAGCAATAGTGAAGGAGTTCTCAGGAGATCTGATGATTTAAAAGTGGCAGATTCCCCTGTTCTCTCTCTTTCTCTCCTTCTACCTTGTGAAGAAGGTGCTTGCTTCCCCTTCGCCTTCCTCCATGATTGCAAATTTTCTGAGGCTTCCCCAGCCATTTAGAACTCTGAGTCAATTAATCCTCTTTTGTTTATAAATTACCCAGTCTCAGGTATTCTTTAAAGCAGTGTGAAAATGAACTAACACAGCATGTGTATACAGATTATTTTTAAATGCTAGATGGGAGAAATCTCTCTGGACTTTCTCCTTGTACCAAAATGGTGTAATCAAATTCAGTTTGTCTTTCTTCATTAGCTACCTGGACACTATGAATTTTCTTCTTTAATATGAGTTAAAGAGCTGAAAATAGATAAATAGAAAAAAATGTTATAGATTGGTTAAACATCTAATGTAAGCTTAGAATTTTTCTTCAAATCATTTCACATATTATATTTTTTCACTGCACTAGGTTCTATGGGGAGACATTCTGCCTAGTTTCTATGAAAAGGTATTCTCATACCTAAAGTAGACTTTTTATATTTGGATATATTAGTCTTTTTCTTTCTTGCATTCTTATTTACTCTATACCATTCTTCTAGAAGTGGAGCCCAGAATTTCTTTGTCAATACATCAAAATTGTTAAATGATATCATCTAAGCTTGGAATTTAAGTTTTGACCTCCTTCTTTAGTTTAGAGCTGATTACATGCTCTCTTATTTTAATTTCTTTTTATTCTCTTTAGTTAGTTTTCAAGAAAAAGTTGTTTTGTGCCTTCATGGATACCACCACTTATGTAATTGCCATCACATTTTACTATGTGCATTGTAATAAGAACTACATTTGTAGAATGCTTATATTATGTGCCATGCACAGATCTCTGCATAATTCTGTTTTAGAAGATGGATAGCTTCATTTTTCAAAGGAGGAAATTGCTACTCAGAGAGAATTTAAAAGTATGCTTGTCCACCCACTGAAAAATTTTATTCCAGATTTGTCTACTTTAAGCTGGCGATACTTGTTTGTATGTTTTTGTTTGGTTTGCATGATTATTTCTATGGTATGCTACCTTTAGCCAGAAACAGGGATACAAAAGTGTAATCTTTATTTGACTTTATGGTTATGGTCCAATGGCCATGTATAAAATCCTCAATAATATAAGTTCATCTGTGGTTTATCTTTATAAGCTTGCTAATACATGTGGATTATACCTGGTCACTATGTCTACTCTATGCTTTAAATGATCGTTAGATTTTTGAGGGCAAGCATGTCTCCCTATAAAACTTAGTACAGTGCTTCACATATGAGTTTGTTGAAGAATAATATTATCTAACTGAGATGAAAGCTACAGAATGAATTCTTGATGATGCACTGAGGCAGCCATTTTTGCCACATCATCAGCCACATAAAGACAAGAACGAATAAAGATGGCCACAAAAAGACAAGAACAATTTTACCTCAATGTCTTAATTTTTATTTGTATACATAATTCTATACTTTTAATTAAGTAAAACATATTCAAATATATCTGAAGTAGTTATGAAATGCATAATACAAATATGCAAAGTTTGGTCTAGACTCTGCTAATTAAGCTCATTTTCTCTTCTTCCCAGTGGAAAACCCTAAAATAAACAATTCATTCATTAGCAAAGACCTGCCTTAATTTTTATCCTGAATCATGAAAAGGTAGTATGAGCATAGATTAATTCTCTATCATTTGGGCAATAGTAACATATTCCTTCTTCTATATGAAAATGTTTAAGGAATACTCTATTGAAACAAAAACATTGTAGTGCCTCTAATATCTAATACAGTAATTTCTCTTTCTGTGGGTATTATTTTGAATACTTGTTAAATGTATTATTGCTGATTTTTATTTAGTACCATTTGATATTAAATAATAGTGTTTCACCGAAATCTCAAAAATCATTATAAAATACTTACTCTTGTAACCAAATACCAGTTGTTCCCCAAAAACCTATGGAAATACAAAACTTTTTAAAAAATTTAAAAAGAATTCAGCCATCAACAACAACAAAAAATTAGTGTTTCAAAATTTTTTTAAATTCATACTTATCTTTCAGTTAAATTAAGCCAGATCTTTTTATTTATTATGAAGAAACTGAGTGTCTTCTTGCTCTATTGCAATTCAGAAATTCCGGTCACATTTATGAGTAAAATACAAAACACCTTCACAAATCTCTCATTAGTTTACCTATTAAGATAGCTTTAGTTTGCTGGATGAGAGCAATAACACACCCTAATAATATTCTCACAGTGGGTGTAGATCTAAAAAAAAAACTGCATTGTTATCAACAATACTAACTCTCTATGATGTGCAGTTCAACAAAATCATCCTTAGTATGAATGCTGTAAATCTGAGAATTAAAATTATAAAAAGTGTGTTTAAAAATCCATGACTGACATATTGGCCAAGGGCAGTGGCTCGTATCTGTAATTCTAGCACTTTGGGAGGCCGAGGCACGCAGATCATGAGGTCGGGAGTTTTAGACCAGCCTGACCAACATGGTGAAATCCTGTACTAAAATCTGTACTAAAAATAAAAAAGTTAGCCAGGTGTGGTGGCACGTGCCTGTAATTTCAGCTACTCCAGAGGCTGAGGCAGGAGAATTGCTTAAACCCGGGTGGCAGAGGTTGCAGTGAGCTTAGGTTGCACCACTGCACTACAGTCTGAGCAACAGAGCAAGATTCCATATTAGAAAAAAAAATTGACTGGCATATAAAAAAATGAAATATCAACTAATCTTTTTTCTTTGCAACTGTGGAATTTAAAAAATACTATACATGATAATTTAATTATAATTTTTCCAGTTTATATTTACCTATTTTGACTTCTGTATGAATAATCGATACACAATGTTAAACAGAGCTATTTTAGTCTCATTTGTGTCTGAAGGCACAAGGAAATAAGAACCAATAACCTCTTATTCTGAAGCATGGGAAAACCATCTATGCAGGGTTTGTAAAGAAGGATATGCAAACACAAGTTTTATAATGCTACTCACTAACTTCAGCACATATAAATGGGTTAAGCCTGCAGGAACAGGGATAATAGAGAAATAATTTCATGGAGAAAGTTGAGAGACATTTCCTCTTCCCCTTAATGGCAGGAATGAATCTCTGGAGCTCAAATTACCAATGGGAGTCAAATAGTTGTGGAGAAGGCTACAGTGTAAACTGCATCAGGGACAATAAACTCCTTTCCTTCTCCCTCCCTAGAAATCCTCATAGATTTTTACTGATGACTCTGTTTCCCATTGTTCATAGATTCAGGGATTATTTTATACTATTTTAAATGAAAGAATAACACCTAAAACAAGCTATTGTTTCATAGGAGCAGGTACATCTGTTAAATTTAAGAAATTGGAGATTAAACACTAAATCTCTTAATCGGCAGCCTAATGTAATAAAGCTTAAAAAAGAAAAAAAAAACCATTATTATATATTTCACCAAGACACTGGTGGATCTTCAGAACCCAAAATGGTTGTATTCTACTTGACTGTGCCCATAATTGCCCATTTCTTACCCTCCACTTTGTCTTGATCAAATTTTCGTTAGGCTTCTCTCTTTCCTATAGGACCCTGAACTCTGATTGTCCCAAAGCCGTAGCAAACACTAAAAAGGGAAATGTGCCTGCCTTGTCAACTTATCCTGGGAATCAACTGACCATAGCAAGGTACTCTTCCAGGCAGACCACATTGGTTATCTCCCTTTGTTTGTCCAGCTTCCCTTTAAAAGATTGTGCTTAATGCTGCTTGCCCTTTCTTTATACTATAGAAGAAAAACCTTTTCTGTTTGATTTTGAGACACAGATTTCCTAGATTGCAGTGTTCTCCCTTTGCAATCATCTTTCCTTCTAAATAAAGTCTCTCCTATCGAAGTTTTATTGGAGATACTTGATGCACCTGAAAGTGTTTCTGTGAGGAGAATGGAGATGCATGTTCATGTTGGAGGTAACAGAAACCCAAGGCAAAATACTCAAAAAAGTTAATTTATCAAATGCTTCGAACTAAGAATTTCAGAGGTGCTTTTGGCTTTGAGTAGAAAAAATATTCACAAGATCAGATTCCCTTATCATAATATTTTCTTTCTCCATGTTTTGGCTTGGCTTCCTCTGCATTTCTGCAGAAAGCTCTTCCCATACAGAGATAAAAATGGCCACCAGCACCTTCTAGAAGGAGTCTCAAATAAAGACTTCCAAAGTGGAGCAACAAGAAAGCCTTTATTGGCTGGTGGTAGGAGAGCCAGTCTGAAATGAGACTGCTGTGACTTCTAGCAGTTAGCTGAGTTTTTATGTGTTATAAGCACTCAGGTGTTTAGGAGAAAGGGAATAAAAAAAAATGATGTGATATGTGGGGCAAAACAAATGGACAGTTGTTAATTTTCTGAGGTAGATGTTCTATAGATAAGCAATTCTGAGAAAGTACATACTCCTGTTCAAATTTAGCAAAGCAAATGGACAGTTTAAGAAAGTCTAGTTTTGTGTTTAGCAGGAAGACCTATTGCACAGGCTAGAAGCTTGCAACTCTTAGTGAATAGGTAGAACAAAATATTAACGCTTGTAACCTCTGGGCCTAAATGGCCTCATTAATCAAATCAGTACAGCTTTTTCCAGGTAGCTTCATCAAAAGTTCTGTGGATGTTTGAGGTGATTAGCCCACCTTGGGTCAAGTACTCTTTCCTTAACCATTGTAAACTGAGAGATAAGAAATCTCATCAATCAGACCTAAGTCAAGTGGCTATCCATAGAGAGGGGGAAAGAGTCAGCCCCATCTGAACCAAAGTCTGAGAATGGGCAACAGGTGGCATTCTATTAACAAACAACCTAAATGTCTGCTGAGAAAGAAAAAACATCCCTCAGAGGTGTCATATGGTAACTGGCTATGGTCTTCTCCTGATGAACATAAACTCACAGAAGACTGACCTCAATTGAGTTCAGTTTGTGTGCATGATGGAATGAGACAAAAACATGACCACTCTGTAATCATGCCTGAGCTCAGATAGAAACAAGAACACTGCAAACAAAAAAACTGCCCGTGTATGTTCACTGAAGCACTATTCAAAATAGCAAAGAAATAGAATCAACCTAAATGCCCATCAATGGTAGACTGGATAAAGAAAATGTGGTACATATTTTCTTTATGGAATATTTATTTTTTTCTTTCTGGAATACTGCACTGCTATGAAAAAGAACAATACCTTGTCCTTTGCAGCAACATGGATGGAGCTGGAAGCAATTATTCTAAGTGAACTAACATAGGAACGGAAAACCAAATATTGCATGTTCTCACTTATAAGTGGAAGCTTAACATTGAGTACATATGAACACAAAGAAGTAAACAGCAGACACAGGGACTTACTTGAGGGTGGAGGGAAGGAGGAGGGTGAAGATCAAAAAACTAATTTATGAGATACTATGCTTATTATCTGGTTGCCAAAATAATCTGTACACCAAACCCCTATTATATGCAATTCACCTATATATCAAACCTGCACATGTACCCCTGAACCTAAAAGTTTTTAAAAATTGTCCAAACGTGTCCCTCTCCCAGCTTATAATAATGGCTGCTGCTTTTTTACCCATTACAGTTCTAGTTCATCTTTCACATCTCTCAGAGAAAAATTATTAAGATACCTGTCACCAAATTGCCTCGGATTTCTGACAGCACCCAATCCAGGCAACATGTCTGCTTCTATGAAAATTTGCCAAAAGCACCAAAGGCCCTAATCTTATAATAAGCTCCTCCTATTAGCCTTTTGTAGACATGCCACCATGTTGGTCAGTTTGCCCTGTTACAGCAAGTATTAACTCCAGGTGTGTTTCCTTGTGGTCTTTGGTTGATAAGCATCAACACCACTACACTCCTGACTTAAGAAATCTTGATTTCTCCTCAATGACCACTACCTGTGTGCATGGAAAAGACCAAAAAAGCATATATTTACACTGAATAAGAACAAGAACCTTTAGGGTGACAGAACACAGATAGCCTCATATTCAGGAAAGCATGATGATGCTACTAATATTCCGCTTTGGTTGTTATTTTCTTCAGCATTGAATAATATAGTTTCCAAAGCAATCCAGTACTCTCATTGAGACAGGGACTTAAATGATGAAGCATTGCTTGAGGTTACATCAGAATAAGATAAAGTGTTGGTAAGCAAAATTATTTTTCAATGCTTTTGGAAATCCATTTTCAAAAGGACAATTATTGCTTTGCATTTTCAAAGGCCACGCTAGAAAAAGTAATAAACAGGACATTTTTCCCTAAAATGTTAACCTTTTGTTTACCAACCCATCTTTGCTTTGTCAGAAGGCACATCTACCCGGAAGCATCCACTGTTGTCCCACTGTTTCTCAGTTATTCCAGACATTCTGCAGGCTGAACAGCACTCCATACCCATGATATTTCTTTTCATCTCTCCTTGCACCTCTTCCTTTAGGGTTCTCTGCTAAGGGGAGACACAAAGTTGAGCAAAAAGGTTAGTGGCTGTTAATAGCTAAATGTATTTCATTTTTAGAGATAAAATACTATCACAAAAAATAAGTCCTGGCCTCTGTTGCAGATGGCCTGAGTTTTAATTCTTGTACTTCTGGGTATAGGCTTTGCTGGGCAAGTAATTTATTCTCTTAGAACCTTATTTTTCAACTGATAAAATAATTTTGTTTAAGCACTTTCTGAGGGCTACTGATGCTTTCAGAACCGTAGACAACCCCTGAGTTTACAACTATGCCATCTGAATTTGAGAATGTTACATTTGTTTTGTTCTTGCCTTATAAAATTGTTATGAAACTCAAACTAGACCATTTATATGAAAACATTTGGACAATTCTGTGTTATCATTAGGACAGTAGCATGTATAAAATTTCTTTCATTGTGTTGAAGCACAGGAACAGGTAGGAGTAGGTATTTCAGGGAAATAAATTGGCTAAAGATGGGGAAATCTCTGATCAGAGGTAACTTGCTTGGTGGTTTGAAGTTAATTACAAGAAAATTACTGCCAAAACTGAAGAACTGTTTTCTCCCTTGTTTTATTCCCTAATATGTAAACTAAAAATCTATTCTTTCCTTCCTGTCCATATTAAAGTGTCTTATTCTTTGCTTCTAGTCTGCAACACCATTAATGATTTAGAGAAGGACAAATGAAATAAAGCATAACCCCATATTAGTTTTTATGCTCTGTAACAAATTATCTCCAATTTAGCAGCTTAATACCACACATATTTATTATCTCACAGTTTCCATGGGTCCAGAATGCAGGTTTCTTCTCAGAGTCTCACAAGATGTCAGTCAAGATGTTGACTGGGCTATATTCTTGTCTGGAGGCCTGACAGGGAAAATCTGCTTCTAAACTCAGTTTGTTGGCAGAATTAATTTCTTTGCCCCTGTATGACTGAGGGTCCTGACTCTTTTTGCTGTCTGTCAGCCAGAGGTTCTAGAGCAAGTTTGTCCAACCTGCGACCCATGGGCATCATGCAGCCCAGGATGGCTTTGAATGCAGCCCAAGAAAAATTTGTAAATTTTCTGAAAACATGAGATTTTTTTTTCTTGCAATTTCCTTAAAGCTCATCAGCTATCGTTAGCGTTAGTGTATTTTGTGTGTGGCCCAAGACAATTCTTCTTCCAAAGTGGCCCAGGGAAGCCAAAAAGTAAACACCTCTGTTCTTGAGGCTCCCCACAGTTCCTGCCACACAGGCTTTGTCAATACGGCTGCATACTTTAACAACTCAGCACAGGGAGGACCATCCTAGACCCTTTTTTAAAGGGATTCATCTGATTAAGTCTGACCCTTCCTGGATACTCTCCCTTATGATTATTTCAGTATGTACTGATTTGGGATCTTAATTACATCCACAAAGTCCCTTAACTTTCGCCATATTTTATGACTACAGCAAGTCACAGGTCCTGTCCACACTCCAAGGGAGGGGATTATAAAGGGCATGAAATATCAGGGAGTAGGAATCATGGGGGCCACCTTAGGGACTGTGCACCACAGTCCTTAGAAGAAATCAAAGAGAAAAGTTTTTTTTAAACAATCTAAACTTGCTCTATTCTTAAATTAAATGCAGTATACCATTTACTTAACTTATCCATTACAGTTCTTTTTGTTTTGTAAGCAGCTTTAGGAAATAGAACTGCATCTCCACAGGAGAGACAGGTAGTGCACGGATGCAATGGATGGAGAGTAGGAGGGCTAGTCTGATGATATTAGCAATAATAATAGTTAACTATTAACTGTATGTCATGATTAAGTATTTCACATACATTTTTTTATTTAATCCTCACAGCAATCCTATGCAGTAGTTTCTCTTATTATGTAGAGGAAAAATGAGGTCATCTGGCAAATCAACGTAAGAATGCCTAGTAATCTGGAAGATCAATTTAGGAATGCCTAGTAATATCTGTGCCCTTGGTGCTTAATGTGGTATGTAAGTGGTTACTCAATCCAGATTTGTTGAGCTTATATGCTAAAATATTCATAATCAACATTTGGAGTCTACAATACTTACACAGTCATTAAACTAAAGGTTCTTGGCAACTTGCAATCAATAAAAAACAAGCTGGTTGTTAGGTTTTTCTAGGATTCTGAACTTGACCCTGCTTTTTAACTTGTTGAGAACTTGAGATAATCACCTCAAACTCTTGGATTTCCATAACCTTTCCTTGTGTCCTTTGTAGGGACATGGATGAATCTGAAAACCATCATTCTTAGCAATCTGACACAAGAACAGAAAATCAAACACCACATGTTCTCACTCATAGGCAGGTGTTAAACAGTGAGAACACATGGACACGGGGAGGGGCACATCACACACTGGGGTCTGCTGGGGGCACTGAGGGAGGGGACAGCAGCGGGGTGGGGAAGTTGGGGAGGGATAACATGGGGAGAAATGCCAGATACAGGTGATGGGGGTGGGGATGGAGGCAGCAAACCACACTGCCATGTATGTACCTATGCAACAATCCTGCATGATCTGTACATGTATCCCAGAACCTAAAGTACAATAAAAAAAAATAAAAAATAAGGATTTGAAGCTGGATGGTCTGTAAGGTTGTGTCTATATTTAGGTAAAACACATTCAAAATGCATGGGGAATTTTTTGCAAAGTCTATCTAATAACCAAAGAGGATTCTAAATATATGAACTATGTATGTTTATAGTAGAAATAATGCTAAGTGAATGGAGTTTATATTTGAACAAGGGTTTTGCTACTAGAGAGACCTAAGTGTGCATTCGAGCCCTAAAACTTATTAGCTGGAAGTGACTTTGCCTCTTAAACCTAAATCTCCTCTCCCGTAAAACTGAAAGAAAAGAACTACCTTACCAACCTTTTTTGGGACTCAATTAAGATAACTTGCATAAAGCAATTAGTGTAATATCTGGTGCAGTGATGTTGCTCGCTTTCTCATTTGAAAAAATAAATAAATAAATAAAAAAGAACAATCTAAAAATACCACCAAATGAATTTTATCTTCACATAGCAATTCAAACTTTGAAAACATAAACTTCTGAAATTTTCATTTGGATGTCTGTAAACAGATAACACCTCACAGTCGATGTGTGTGTGTGTGTGTGTGTGTGTGTGTGTATAAAGATATTGTGTGAATAAAGAAGTTCCCTTGTTAGCCGAATGAATCTGATAAGTCGGAAGACTTGAATATAAAATGTTTCCCTTGGTGGTTATAAAGGAAAGTCATGTGTGCATTTCTGAATGTTCCATTACACACACTTTAATTGCAGTGGTATTTTAATTGCACAGTGATTGCAGTTTTATAACAAAGACTTATAAAAATAGTCTATGCTATACTATATTGAATGAAGCATTCCAGCATTTAAGAAGATGATATAAATAAGAGTTGTAAACTACATTAGGCTCTTTTTATAAGGTGATTGCTCTTTAATTCCACCTTCACTGCCCACAGGCTGAAAACTGTTGGAGAATGAACACTGTAATTGACTAGCATGGGAGATTTTAACACTTACTTGTAGTGTTGAGGGAAATCAGTTTTTGCATATCTTCTGAACTGAGCTAAAATCTCTATCTAGAGTATTCCTATTAAGTATCCATCTTATCAACCTTGCCTTTATATGTTTCTTTCTAATTTCTTTGTGGGATACCCTTGCTCACATAATCAAAAATAAACATGGATATGTTATGCTTTTAAGATCAGGTATAGTTTCTTTAATCATTCCTTTGTGGCTACTACAGATACTAAGAAAACACATGGTTGAAAGATTATCTTTGTAGAAGTCCTATGCCCACAATATCTGCCTCAGTTCTTTCCCATGTCCCTTTGTTATTACTTTCTTTTCCATTTTCCAAGTATATTCAGAGAAATTGACATTGCTATGAAGAACACACTGATACAGACAGATTTGTTTAAAGAAATTGAAAAACCTGAAGAACACAATAGCTGTTTTTCATCTACGGTCCCTTTACACAGGACCACTTTATAAATGAGTGACTTGTATTTCTGAGACTCTAGCCATCGGAATAGTTCAGGATTGAACCAACTTTGCTGAAAGATAATACAACTAGTTGTTGGAACTATTTTGCCTTTGAACCTGCAGAATTAACTAATTCTGCTTCCAATGTCCTACTTAGCACATATACTAGAAATTCTTTTGCTTCTAACTTAAGAGTACTGTTTGTACATATTTTAAGTTTGTTTTATCGTGCTGAAATGTGAATTGAAAAAGCATAGTATGAACAAATGTATTTCTACTAGTTTCCCAATCTATGAAATAAAGAAGCTGGGAACTAATTGGCTTTTAGGGCTTTTTTGAGTTATAATCTATGATTTTATCTTTCTAGGATCCCATATTTTTCATCAGATAATTGGAAAAACATTTGTACCTCTTATTTCTTTTGTTACTTTCTCCACAGGCCAAATTATTTATAACATGCTGATTTGATTATTTAATGAGATTAAAAAAATATATAAAATTGCATCTCTTCTTTCCTTGAAAACAGTTGATGACAAAAATCAAGGAAAAATAAAGAAATAAAAACTGAAATTGTGAAACAAACAAACAAAAGAAATGAAGTCCTCAATGAATTAGAGTAAAATTTGGACCAAATCAGATAAAATCCTCAGAGAAGTTACATGCCTTTTTAGTCATCAGGCATTTAACTTGCAGAGCTGTTCAGAAGTTGGTGGTCTTCTAACTGGCTGTCTATCCATTGAAGCATAACTCCACAGACCATATACAAGACATAGATGTGAGGCAGAACTCACATGATGCTAAGACATGTCAGAGAAAGATAATAATCAAATTAAACAGACATGTCATCATGAGAGAAAGTAGATTTTCATCATGGCTGAGAATTTACCTTTATGGTTACTGATCTTGGTTAACTGAAGACTGGTGGGAGAAATATCACCATATAGAGAATTACTGAAGGGCTGGATTCACTGAGAGTCAGGCCTCCTCACAACTGATAAGTGGAAATACTCTCAGCATTGAGTGTCAGCGACAAAGAGTTTCAATTCTGTTGCTATAAATCTAAGATGCTTACTTCCTCAACTCATCTGGGTACTTCCCCCTCATTGTATTAAATTTAATTTAATTAAAGCTTGGTTGTAGTAGATATGTTTGATTTGAACTTAATACTCATTTCAATATCATTTTAATTAGTTCTTCTATGCTTCAGAATTTAAAAAACTAAAAACCCTATTTTCTAGCTCCCTTGTAGCTAGGGATGTGAAACTTATGTACCTTCTGCCAATTAGATGCATTCATATGAATTTTGGAATGAGGAAGTGTTGTTTCTATTTTTTCTGCTGTCAAGCTAGGTCATGTTCCCTCACACTCCCCCGCAATATTCAGTGTTAGTTCCTAGCATTTAGGGTGTCAAGAGGCAGAATATGGGACATCTATTTTGTGCTGGTGTACATCTGTATATGATGGCATGGCTATAGAGTTAGGAACTGAAGCCGCTTAATGACCAATGGATTAAAGCTACAATGATATGTTCTTGAAGTCAATGTAAAAGAAGAGGTGGTAACTCCACTGTAGGGTCAGTTCTGTGTTGCTTACCATGGAATAATGCCTGTCAAACCATTCCTTTAGGTCTTCTAATTTGCTTTAAATTTGTTCTTCTTAAATTAACTGGAGGCATTTCTGTTCCATATAACTGAAATCTGCTTGGAATGTTGACCCAAAGGCATTTATTTATTCAAAGATGAATTATAACTAGTATAGGACATCTGCAAAAGTACTGTAAATAAATAAAAATTTCAAAACATTAAAAAGACAAAAACAATTTTAGAAAACAGTTACACATTGAAAAGTACACATTTTAAAGAAATCTACATTAAATCAAGGATATTAGAAAAAAATGGCTTCTCTGACACAAAGGTGGAGATGCTGTATAAGACTTCAAAGAAGAAAAGTGAGAATAAAAGAGAAATAAATATTAAGTTGCAGAATGCAAAAAGAAAGAAAATTCATTGACAGAGGGTCAAATTTGGATAAATATAAAATAATGGAAAGAAACAAAAGAATGAAACATCACTGAGTATATTTAACTGACTTCTATTAATTCCTGTCCAATCAAGTAAATACAAATTTGAATGGCCCTCTTACATGTATACCAAAATCTGTACCCTAATATCAGTGACCATATCTTCATCTAATATGCCTACATGACAAAATTTTATAAAATTGACTGTATATTTGGTCACATACATTAATAAGAATCTCTAACAATTTTCTAAATATTAAAATATACCATGTTCTATTTTCATAATGTAATAAAGCAATTTATTAATAATAAGAAAAACCACTATGTCTTATGTACAATATACAAAAGTTTTAAACACTTTTAATTCTGTAAGAAAACAAAACTTGGAAGTCATAAATATCCAACAAATACTCATAAGCAAGTATTATATATTAGTACCAATAGAATATGGCTAAAGCAATGTTCAGTGTTCTAATAACTTAACATATTTTAAATCTTAAAAACTGTGGTAGACAGTTAGTTAGTTTCCTAACCAACAGCTCCCTATTCCCTAATTACTTGCTGGCAAAAATTGCTCTCCACAGTTCAGGCTTAAAATAGCATATGCTTGTTAAATAGAGTTAAATTTTCATGTGGAGCTGAGAACTGCTGTAGCTACCTAGAAAACATGAGTGGTGATAACTCTGATATGGTGAGAATGATAGAGTAGAAATATAGAGAATACAGGATGATCCTTGAAGACATCATCAAACTGCTGAACCAGCTGTGGAATTACCCTGCCTCCAGACTTAATATGTGAGATAATAAATGCCCTTATTGTTTAAACCACACTTATGGTTATATACTCTTTCAGCAGAAAGTGATACTACAAGCAAGAATGAAAACAAATGAATTAAGTGCTTAATTTAAAATTTAGCAAGAGAGCAACAAAATACATAGAAGGAAAGAAATTGGAGTAAACCGAAAATGGGAGCAAAATAGATGAATGTTTAGTAGACCTTAAAAGAAATACATATAATAAACAAACTGAAAACTGGTTATTTGAGGGAGAATGGAGCAAATAATAATGTAATCAACTAGCTAATTTAGTTTTTATAAAAGAAAGTACAAATGCATTTTGAAATAAAAACGAAAGAATAACGGTTAAGAAAAGAAGAGAGTATCTTCCTCAAAATTTGCAATGAATCAGAAAGCTACATTAATTGTGTATTTTAATATATACTAATTATAATACATTTATTCCAGAATTAAACAATCTAAGCATTACAGTTCCATCAAAGAAATTGAAAACACTTTAAAAGAATGTGTCTCAAAAAGGTACCAAATCTTGGTAGTTTAACATAAAATTGCTAGCAAAGTTTTAGGGAGTATAAATGCAATGATAATTAAACTGTAGAGTGTATAAAGACCAGGGACAGTTCCAAATTCTTTTCATCAAACAAGCATAATTTATATACTTATTATTCCTTACTCTTGTCTACTTCCATTGGCTAGTACTAATAGAACGAAGTAAAATCATTAAGATATTTATTATATATTCACCAAGAGATAAAATATATATGATTCTCTCTGTAGGTGTCCAAATGGATTGCATCAAATTCAAAACCAAGTTCTAATTTGGAGACGGGTAGGATACTTTTATACACTAGTAACGTAAGAATACTTTAATATAAATATTGAAAGCCAAGTGTATGATTGTGAAATGCTAGATGAAATTGTATCCAATTTAGGATTATAAAAGTATTTTTACTATCATGACTATTATTTTGCATTGTTATTGTAGTACTAACCAATGGAATTAGGCAAGAGAATGAAATAATAGATACATAAACTAACATGGCATAGCTAAAGTTTTATTATTTGGTAATAGACTCACATGCCTGGAGACCCAAGAAAATCAGCTTAAAAATTATTAGAATAACTAGAATTATACAATGGTTATAAAATTACTGAAGGCAGGAGTCAGCAGACTTTTTCTATAAAGGACCAGATGGTAAACATTTTTGGCTTACTGGGCCATACAGTTCTTATTTCAACATTAATTTTGTTTTTATAGCATGAAAGCAGCCATAGATAATACATAAACAAATAGGCATGGACATTTTTCAATAAAACTTCAGTTGCAAGCATATAAAGAGGACTGGATATGACCTCAGGGACTTAGGCTGCTAATCCTTGAATAGGTATAAAATCTTTGATTTGAACAGCACCCAGTTAAAAAATGTAATGAAATAAAACAATGTCACTTATTATAAGGAAATAAAGTAAATTAAAGTTTAGAAATGTATAAGATTTGTATGAAAAAGTTTGAAAGTTCAATTGAAGTAAGACTATTAGAAGCCTAAGATTGCTGTTAGCCTTGAAGACTAAATATATAAATATATCTTTTCTCCCCAAGTTAATCTAGAAATTTACTATGACCCCTATAAAATAATAATGTAATTATTTGTCATGTGAAAAACAAAACAAGAATACTGAGCAAATTACAGTTATTAAACTATATTTTCATTCGTAAAATAAAGTACAGGAAGATTAAATAAACAAAATAGTTCGGAATGAGATTCTGAAAATATGAAAATTTAGCATGTACTAAATGTGGCATTTCAGATCAAGTAATTAATCCAAAACAATGTTTGAGAATAACTAGAGTGAAAACAGAAGTCACTAAAAAATCTATTTAATAATTTTACATTGAGCAAGAAGGAAGACAAAAATCTACAAGCTCTAAAAAAAAAAAAAATGGACGAATCTGTTTAAACAACCGAAATAACCGTGTTAATGATGCTTCTGCTGCTGCTTGCTGATAGTTGCAAATTGTTTAATATGTGCTAGTTGTTATTTTAAAAATTTAAATGGATTAGCTCTTTAAATCCTTTCAAAGACTAAAATACTAGTCCTACCTCAGATAGAGATTTTACAGATAGGGATCTGGCACAGAGAGTTCAACTAGTAAATAGTGAGGGAATTACATTTTCTTTATGGCAAAGTAGAACATACACAGTATCAAAATACAAATAAAACATGTAAAAATATTAGCTAGCTACATGGAGAAGAGCGTATTTCATTGACATATAATAAGTTATTTTATACTAATAATAGAAGTCTACCAAACAATAAAAATAGGCAAATATAATAATTTACACTTTATAAAGAAAATAATATGCAACATGAACAGACATGTTAGAAGGTTCAAATTCTAAACAGAAGAATGAAGAAAAAAAGTTGAGGTACAGATTTTTTATTATATTAACATAGATCTGAAGGTTTACATTTTATTGAGGGATTTGGTGAGGAAAATATGAAAGAAAAGAATCATTTGAAGTGCTATTTGTCAATATTTTACTTATCCTACACATACATTTATAAACATGATAAAAACACACTAATATTTGTAAAATGTTTGCCATTTTAGCATTACTAATTAATAGCAAAATCCTGGAATGCACCTAAGGGTTGTTTTAGTCATACTTTATTTTTAAAAATTATGATAGCTACAATTGTAATATTAGCTATTAACACAAATAGAGATCCTGTCCTTACACGCTGATATTGAAGTACATAAAAGATATTCTAACAAAACATAAAGCAAACTGCAAATACAAATGTAAAAGTGTGTATAATGCATACCTGTAATCCCAGCACTTTGGGAGGCCGAGGCGGGTGGATGACAAGGTCAGGAGTTCAAGACCAGCCTGACCAATATGGTGAAATGCCATTTCTACTAAATTTACAAAAATTTAGTGGGGCGTGGTGGTGAGAGCCTGTAATCCCAGCTACTTAGGAGGCTGAGGCAGGAGAATTACTTGAACCCGGGAGGCGGAGGTTGCAGTGAGCTGAGATCATTCCACTGCACTCCAGCCTAGACAACAGAGACCCACTCTCAAAAAAAAAAAGTGTGTATAATGCTCATTTAAGTAAATTTTTTTGAAAAATATGGATATATGTTTGGGATATTTCCAAAAGGTTCACAAGAAATTTACTACGGTTCCTGTAAGGAAAGAGAGCTGTATGTTTGTATACACAACTGTGTGTGTTTAGGACTTTTTATCATGTTTTTTCCCCAATAGAATAACTTAAAATTATGTTAAATATCCTGGGCAAAAGGATAAATACAGGTAAACATAGTAAGAAAATAAATAAAGATATATAAAAATAGTAAGGTAACTAACAATTATATGTGTGGATTTGTACAGTGAAAAAGGACTTTTTGAAACAAATTGTTATAGAATGTAGATATATCTTTTGTGTATCTACAGAGATATACTATATATATGTGTATACACACACACACACGCACAATAAATATATAATACAGATATATCTTTTGGCAATTTGTTTTCTGAAGAAGCAAATCTATGGAAAATCAAAACTTCTCCTGATAAATAGCAATTCCAAATAAATTTTAGAGATTATTTTTCTGAAGTTTCTATATCCTAACACATACATATGTATAATTTTTCACTCATTGAAAATGTGAACAAAGGAATAGTTTCTATTTATGACAATGTCATAAAACACTGAGCTGCTATTAATGAATCTAAGGACAATTATTTGCCTGCAAATGATTTTATTACTTTTTCTAAAATCAATTTTAACCTCTTAGAGTGTCATGGTCCCTTCTCCCTTCTCTTACTATTTTTCTTCTCTTGCCACCAGCTAGAAATGAAATACCATAGGCATACTTAGCAAACACGAGATGAACATAGAAGATTTTTCATTAAATATAGAGTTGAATAATACTGCTCTGTGTTAAACTTATATTTAATTCTAGCTGTTTACAGTTTAATAACATTTCTAGCAATTACCACAGTTGGAGTATATCTAGATTTTGCCTGAGGGAATGTGTAAAATAATTTAATACCAAGAACTTAGTCTGATTATGTATAGAAGTTTGTGGGAATATTTTTTCTCTTCTTTTTGGGTTAAGTAATGGCTTAATTTCAAAATGACACATTTAAGAGGAAAAGTTAACAATGAATAGAGAAAAAGATGCATTGTAGTAACAAAAATAAATGCAGGGGACAAGATCTTATTCCCTGTTAGCATGAACATCAAAGCAAGCCATCACTGTAAAAACCAAAAGGTAAGGGAGAGACCCTTTTAGACTACTTATGAGTATAGAGAATAGAGGATATTTAGTAAATATTAATACATATACTTCCTAAGGATGACAATGAGCATTTAATATACTCATCATTTTATATCACATTGTTTTGCAGAAATACAATACTTAATTATTCAAAAGAAAAAGGAGATGGTTCTTACTGTGAAAAATCTTATTTAAGGACGTAGATAATACATAATTACATACTAACAAGCAAACACTTCAAGAAATGTATACATACATGCAGTTTCAGCCCAACTGCTGCAATAAAATTAATTTATTGAGTACAAAGTGGTAGACCCTTGATTTAAAAATCTCCTAAAACATAAACTAAATCTTCATCAATAAAAACAAAAAAGTTATAATGTCAATTATAAAATGAATCAGACAGAACTGTTTTTAACCATTAATCATCAATGAATAAATGACACAAAAAAATAATATGTGTAGAAAAAGGAGGAAGTGATGTCTTACCTTTTGTTTGTCCTTCCCCCACCCACTAAACATTATACTTAATTTCATGAGAGAATTAATACATGAAGAAGCACCTGTTCTTTCTATGTATGTTTTGTAAAAGAAAATAAAGCTATAATAATAGGGTACCCCCATGGAAAAAATTATCAACATTAGATAAGTATGGTTATTGGCCCTTTTTGCTAGTCTTTCATAAGCATGAATTCTTTCTAATCTGCAGGAAATTTAACTGTTCTTGGTATCAGTTACTAATCTCATATATTAAATGGAGGATTCCTCCTAAGTTTCAATTCTAAGTCTTTTCTTGGTCTAACATTATATGGTGCTCCTTGTTACCCTTTGCTTCTGCTTACAAAGTCCATAAAGTTATAACAGAAGAAAATAAATCTATTTGAGGATCTATTACAGAATATCATCAGAGGGTCATGAATATGGAATCTAAAAGAAAGTTTAAACTTCAGCTTTTCTTTGTTATCATCTTTCACTTCCTATCTGTTCTAGGCCTCACTCTCCTTTTGCTCTCTACGGTCCTCTCAGCCTTGTCTTTACTTAACCATCAGGATCAAGGTCCTCCAGATGGATCACAGGGCTCCCTAGGTACTGGGTTACACTACTGGCTATTTCTAGAAAGGAAAAAAAGAAACAGATTCTTACTCTTTATTACTGGAGGGGTTTTAGATCCTTTAAATTTTTCAGAGAAGACAAGGCCACCTTTCTTTTTCTAATATTGTCAGCCATTCATAACATAACTGAAAAGCATTATTTTATTTTTCTCTCTGCCTCGTTGTGATTTTTTTTCCTAAGGCTACCACACCCCTTCAGGAATTAAGAAAAAGACAAAAGACAGAGGAGGTGAACTAGAAGGACAGTTTCATGATGTAACAGAAAATACCATGGATGACTCCCCATATTTCTTGATTACTCACTATATTTTGAAAAGCTTTCTAATAGTACCAACCGCATAAATCATGAAAACAAGTGTCTCACAATATGCTTCTTCAAGAAGTTTGCAATCTAATAAAAAGGATCTAGCATGATGTAGGTAAAAATAGTAAGATAACTAAATACATTGTGTAACAAAAATGAGGATAAAAGTATCTTGAGACTAAAGTTGATAAGATCACAATGGTTGTCATAAACTTTCTTTGACTTATATGGGAACAATATTCCATATAAGTCCCATGTATTTCCCAGCTCCTCAACTAGATATCAGGAGTTTCTCTTATTTTTTTTTTTTCAGAAGGAGAAAGAGAGAGGGGAAGTTATTTTTTTTTTAAGACAGAAGTAGAATAAAAGAGAAAAAAGGAAGAAAGAGAAAGAGGGAGAGAGAACGAGAATCTTACTCTATTGCTCAGGATTTCATTTAAATCTGTGAAATGCTTATGCAGACTAAAGTGACTTATTTCCTATTATGTGATCACTTTTAGAATAGGTATGATATAATATTGAAAAAAATATATGTTTTGTGGATATGGAGTGGTAGGTTCTGTAAATATTTATTAAGTTTGCTTGTTCCAGGTCTGAGTTCAAATCTGATTTTTTTTTCTTTCCTTTCCATTAGTTTGGTAGATCTACCTCCATCCCTTTATGTTAAGTCT
>PVKP010036763.1:0-22204 GCA_004027715.1 Plecturocebus donacophilus | reverse complement strand
ATTATGTGGTCACTTTTAAAATAGGTATAATGTGATACTGAGAAAAATGTATGTTTTGTGGATTTGGGGAGGAGAGTTCTGTAAATATTTGTTAAGTCTAGTTGTTCCAGGTCTGAGTTCAAGTCCTGGATATCCTTGTTAATTTTCTATCTCGTTGATCTGTCTAATATTGACAGTGTAATGTTAAAGTCTCCCGCTATTATTGTCTTAGATTTTGTATTTTTAATAGAGACGAGGTTTCACCATGTTGGCCAGACTGGTCTCAAATTCCTGACCTTGTGATCCACCCACCTTGACCTCCCAAAGTGCTGGGATTACAGTCATGTGCCACCAGGCCCAGCCTAGTTTTTTTATTTTAAAAATTAGAGGCTCACTTCACTGGGTTTCACTTCACTCCCCAAGCTGGTCTTGAACTCTTGGTCTCAAGCGGTCCTCCTGCCTCAGCTTTTCAAAGTGCTAGGATTACAGGCATGAGCCACAATATCTGTTTTTTGTGTTTTTGGTCAAGCTAATGGTTACTTTTGTCTCTTTTCCAGCTGAGCAAACATATTGTTATTTCAATGGAGGTTTAAGATGGTCTGAATTCCCATAGTTGCTTTTTATTTTAGAATGCTTTTTCTGTCAAATGCTAACATCTTGCAAGTGAAAATATCCTTGGGATGATGTGGGTGTTGATAAGACTGCAATTGTGTTGGCAGGCTTCTGGGAGGTCTGCTTACTGGGAGCACTACTCTGGGCTTGCAAGAACCTAGAGCAAGTGGCGGTTTCCAGTTGTAGCTCTTCCTGTGGCCCACTTCCCTGCCAAGTGTGGTTGGACCCTTTCTTTGGGGAGGACTGTATCGTAATCAACAATGTTTGCTTCATGATTAGCTCTTTGTGAATCCATGGTCTAAGTTGTATTTTGAGCTTTTGTCTGATATTTGGCCTCATGATGAATAGCTGTTAATTATATACTCTATTTGAGGAAGCAGACAATGCTAGGTTTAAGGTTTAAATTTTTTATGAGCTTTGTGTCAATGTAAAGTAGAGCAAATAATTGTTTTTCATAAATTATATTAAATGACTATAAAACCCTTTCTATAGAAATCCATTTATTCTGGTCTTGAGCACACACGGACTTTTTTTAATTGCCTGGTAAAAATATGACTCTTTCATTAATTTATCAATACTTTATTGGAGTATCAACTCTAAAACATAAGCTACACATTTTATGGTACTGGTTCTCTGCTGAAAATGTAGTTAGAATTATCTGTAGTAAAGCAGTTTTCTTTGAGGTACAATAAGACATTTTATTAGAAATAGGTGAAAATCTACAAGTTTGCCTCAAGGTAACCATAATAGGTATATTTTCAAACTTAAGCTTACCATGTCTATTAAAGAACAAAAAACTTTTGTTGCTATGCAATTATTCAGGAAACCAGTTGTCAAAATTATGAAAAGTATAGTATAGTCTTTATGACAGGTTAACCTAGCAGTTTGTGTAAGGAAGTAGTGCTACTAACTGATACGAACACCTTGAACACATTGAAACAGTAGTGATTGAATATAAAAAGAGTGTTCCCCCAATTATAGTATTGTTCATGTGTATTAGGGAGATAATTAGATTCCCAATAAATACTTGGTGCTCTTCTTTGACTAGTTACCTTTCTTTCTAAATTAAAAAAAAATTTTTTTTGAGACAGTCTCTGTCTCCCAGGCTGGAGTGCAGTGGCATGATCTTGGCTCACTGCAACCTCTGCCTCCCGGGTTCAATCAATTCTCCTGCCTTTGCCTCCTGAATAGCTAGGATTGCAGGAACTCGCCACCATGCCTGGCTAATTTTTGTATTTTAGTAGAGATGGGGTTTCACTATGTTGTCCAGGCTAGTCTCGAACTAATTTCAGGTGATCCACCTGCCTTGGCCTCCCAAAATGCTGGGATTACAGGCATGAGCCACTGTGCCCAGCATACTTATCTTTCTTACTAGAGAAGATAATGATGGTGTCAGGATATGAAATTGGGAGCAGGAGTTAGTATCTGTGATGTGACTTTTTTCTGGTTGTGCATATGTGTGCTGCACAATTTTTTGTTAGCTGTGTGTTTTTGTGAAATGTAAAAATTGATTAAGCATTTTTTTATCAATGCTATTTTTTCATCTAAGTTTTTAAAAGATGTTTGTATATATGTATTTTTATAATTCTCTACTTTTTAAGATGCTTTGTTTAATTATTAATACAAAGTATCAAGAAAGACTAACATTTCATTGAAGCCTGGCTATCTTAGCATTCATCTATTCTCATTAGACTTGTTTGGTTTTGTTGCTAGGACCTAAGGGAGTTTGTAGATCTGTGTATCAGAAAAGTCAAGGACCATGATAAATATATTATAGAACATGTTATTTTAATGGAGGAGTCCTGGTAGCTAGTAGTTGGGTACATGGTAGTTCATGCTTAGTAAATGTTTGAATTGGCCTGAATTTTTTTTTTGTGGGAGGAGGGTGGAATTTCACTCCCGTTGCCTAGGCTGGAGTGCAATGGTGTGATCTTGGCTGACTGCAACCTCCACCTCTCAGGTTCAAGCGATTCTCCTGCTTAGCCCCTAAAGGAGCTGGGATTATAGGTGCCTGCCACCACACCCAGCTAATTTTTGTGTTTTTAGTAGAGATGGCATTTAACCACATTGCCAGGGCGGTCTTGAACTCCTGACTTAAGGTGATCCGTCCGCCTTGGCCTACTAAAGTGCTGGGATTACAGATGTGAGCCACAACACTTGGCCTGACCTGATTATTTATAATGATCATTATTCTAATTTCTTGATAGAATGAAAGTTCCTTACCAGCAGCATTGTTGATAATTGCTGACATTTATTATAAGACATTATTTTTTTTTCTTTTATTAAAGATAGGATTTTGCTCTGTCGCTCAGGCTGAAGTGTAGTGGCACGATCACAGCTCACTGCAGCCTCAACCTTTCAGGCTAAATAAATCATTTCACTATGCCCGACTAATTTTATTTTATTTTTTGTAGTGACAGGGTCTCGAACTCCTTGGCTAAAGGAGTCTCCTCACCTTAACCTCCCAAAGTGCTAGGATTACAGGTGTGAGACACCATGTCCCGCCAATTACCAGACATTCTTAAATAACTCTAAGATTAGAACAGAGGTCAGGGAATTGAGTGGCATGTGTTGGGCTAAATGGCAGTGACTTGGTGATCAGAGCACTTTTTTATGCTTCTGTTGGTATGCTAGACTACTTTTTTCTCCCAGCATTTTCAGTTGTTTTGTACTTGTGTATTTTCCAGGATGGGTAATCCTTAAACTAAGGGTAAACTGCACTTTACCCTTGTTTTGTTGACTTTCTATCCAAATTTCTCAGATCAATAATCTCATTTATATCTTTATGAATATTAGGTGCCAAATGGAAGTAAGGAACCTCAGATGCGGTGGTAAATCAAAGGATATTTTTGAGGCTGGGTGTGGTGGCTCATGCTTGTAATCCCAGCACTTTGGCAGATCATGAGGTCAGGACATCGAGACCATCCTGGCCAACATGGTGAAACGCTGTCTGTACTAAAAAATAATAATAAAAAAAAGTAGCCAGGCATGGTGGTGAGCGCCTGTCATCCCAGCTACTCGGGATGCTGGGGAAGGGGATGGCTTGAACCAGCGAGGCTGAGCTTTCAGTGAGCTGAGATTATGCCACTTCAGCCTGGGGACAGAGCAATATTCCATCTCAAAAAAAAAAGAATATTTTTTGATATTCCAAAATACACTGAAAAAATGATAGAAAATTTGGTACTCTAAAAATAGAGGCTTTTGTTCTTCTCTAGGATAGCTGATACTTTTTTTATCTAGCATACAAAAAAATTCAGTTTTCTAAGTCTTAAACTGTATGACGCAATTAAAAGTTATATTTAAATTCTTTTCATTATATCGAGCCTTTTAACCTAATGTTTAGAACAACTAGCTGAGATTGAACTCTTGAACTCTTGACAGTTTTTTCAGCTAACATTTGTTGAATGCCAGACTTGTGATAAGGATACAGGAATGAGCACAATGTGCTGTGGCAGGGATACCTCACCAAGACTGGGATGGTGACCAGGTGGGCAATCAGGGAGGGCTACGTAGAATAATGCTTGTACTTAGTCTTGAAGAGTAGGACTTAGGCACAAATGGAGTAGGCAGTTGGTAGAGGATGTTCTAGGACCACATTATGGGGAGGAGACAGAGAGAGAATTAGCCCTATGCCCATTTCCCCTTCAGTTGTTACACCCAGTGTAAATTGCTGAGTGCTATAAGAGGTGTCTAGTGTAGGGAGTCCTTATTACTGTATCTGATAACTCCTCATTTCTGTGTCTCCCAACTTGTTTTCCCCTTTAACTTGCTCATTGTGACTTCCATGGCTATGATTTTAAAAGGGCAGGGGAGCTAGTGCCTCTCATTTTATAAAGGGAAGAAAAAGAAGTCCAAAGAAGTACAGGTTGTACTCACTAGCTAGTTTAGTGGCATGTCAGAACTTAGGTAATATTCATTTACCAATTTTTCCAAAACTAACTTTTTTTTTTTTTGAAATGGAATTTCACTTTTTCTCCCAGGCTGGAGTGCAGTGGCATGATCTCGGCTCACTGCAACCTCTGCCTTTTGGTTTCAGGCGATTCTCCTGTCTCAGCCTACCAAGTGGCTGGGATTATAGGCACCCGCCACCACGCCCAGCTAAGTTTTGTATTTTTAGTAGAGATGGGGTTTTACCATGTTGGCCAGGCTGCTCTCGAACTCCTGACCTCATGATCCACCTGCCTTGGCCTCCCAAAATGCTGGGATTACAGGCATGAGCCATTGTGCCCTTTTTAATGATGTTGAGGAATGATATTTAGAATAGCTACCATTCATAAACAACTGGATTTCTGTATTGAGTTACTTGTTTTCCTAATGGTCTTCAGAATTGACCTTGATGTGCTTATAATTTTTTTTCTTTGTTATTTATTTATTTTATTTTATTTTGCACCTTCTGGCAGATGTGCTTATAATTTTTCAATCTGGAGAGTGCAAGTGATTCTGTATTTGAGTTGGTTCTTTCCTCTGACCTTACAAATGTATATGCCAGAGGATTATGTCATTCAGCAAAAGGTAAGCTGGATATGAGGACCATTCATATCTGCCCATTTGTCTCCCCAGGTGCTTTAAATAGTCTGAAATCTTCATTGGAAATGAGCTTAATTCCATATGAAACTCAAGCCTTCATTCACCGTTATTCCATATATTAACGGAGACAAAGAGAAATATGTACGTAGGTAACTTGCCTTTTGTTAAGAGGGTTTTTTTTTTAAATGCCTTCCTCATATCATGACTCACGAAAAAGCATTACTGCTTATGCCACTTTTGTTTTCTTTTATCATTGCATAGTGAGTCGAGGTGGTGGGAAAGCCCAAGTTCAAGGATACTCTTAGGACTTTAACTCATGGTGTTTGCATAGAGGAACAGAGTTCATACGTACCAATAATGAACGTAATTGTGAAGTATAAGATGTTAAAGAGCTATTCTTCCTCTTAGCTAATACTAGGGAAATTAAAGTAGATGTGGATTAGCAGAGAATATACAATTATGTCCACTTCTATTTTATCTTTAAATTGTTCTTGGAGACAGAGTTTTGCTTTTGTTGCCCAGGCTGGAGTTCAGTGGCACAATCTAGGCTCACTGCAACCTCTACCTCCCAGGTTCAAGCAATTCTGCCTCAGCCTCCTGAGTAGCTGGGATTACAGGAGCCCGCCACTATGCCCAGCTAATTTTTTATATTTTTAGTAGAGACAGAGTTTCACCGTGTTGGCCAGGCTGGTCTTGAGCTCCCGACCTCAGGTTATCCACCTGCCTTAGCCTCTCAAAGTGTTGGGATTACAGGTGTGAGCCACTGTGCCTGGCCCATGGCCACTTTAAAAAAAGAAACTTGTATGTAAGTTGATTGGATGTCTATAAAGTTTTAACTACTGGAAAATGGGGGTTTTATTATTCTAACCTCAGGTCTAAGTCAAACATTATTAATTTAAGACCCTAACTAATGATTCTCTGGTTCAGAAAATTGCTTTTTTTTTTTTTTTTTTTTTCTTTTTTTGAGACGGAGTCTTGCTGTGTCGCACAGGCTAGAGTGCAATTGCATGATCTCGGCTCACTGCAACCTCCGACTCCTGAGGTTAAGTGATTCTACTGCCTCAGCCTCTTGACCAGCTGGGACTAAAGGCGCCCGCCACCATGGCCTGCTAATTTTTGTATTTTTAGTAAAGACAGGGTTTCACCATATTGGCTAGGCTGGTCTCGAACTCCTGACCTCATGATCTGACCACCTCATCCTCCCAAAATGCTGGGATTACAAGTGTGAGCCACTGCACCTGACCAAAGATTTGCATTTATTTGCAGTTCTTTAAAAAACCAGTGCTAATTGTAGAATAGTATTGAGATAGTAAGAAGGTATAAAAAATTGAAAAACACTTGAACACAGATTGTAGTTTGAAATGACCCTGTTAGCTAGTTCTTATATCTTTTGTCTTCATTAAAAGAAAGTTTGGCGGGGGGAAACATTGTTCTGTTTCAATAAAGTTTCAGGGCCAAGTGCGGTGGCTCAGGCCTGTATTTCCAGCACTTTGGGAAGCTGAGGCAGGTGGATCCCCTGAGGTCAGGAGTTAGAGACCAGCCTGGCCAACATTGTGAAACCCCGTCTCTACTAAAAAACACAAAAATTAGCTGGGTATGGTGGTGGGTCCCTGTAATCCCAGCTACTTGGGAGGTTGAGGCAGAAGAATCTCTTGAACCTGGGAGGTGGAGGTTGCAGTGAGCTGAGAGTGTGTCACTGCACTCCACCCTGGATGACAGAGCAAGATTCTGTATTGAAAAAAAAAAAGGTTCAGATTGGTTATGTTATAGTTCAAGCCTTGGTTTACTAAAATATTTTTAGCCCACCAATGAGTATAATACTTTAATTTTTTAAGAGGGTTCTAAGCATACCTTTATGAATAAGAGTGCAGAAAGTATAGGAGCTGAAAGAAAGTATTTTTAAAAAATGACATGTTGGCTAGACACCATGGCTCACACTGGTAATCCCAGCTCTTTGGGAGGTGGAGACAGGTGGATCACCTGAGGTCAGGAGTTTGAGACCAGCCTGGTGAAACCCTGTTTCTACTGAAAATACAAAAATTAGCTGGATGTGGTGATGTGTGCCCATAATCTCAGCTAGTTGGAAGGCTGAGGCAGGAGAATCTCTTGAACCCGGGAGGCGGAGGTTGTAGTGAGCTGAGATTGTGCCACTGGGCGACAGAATTGAGACTCTGCCTCAAAAAACAAAAAACACAAAACAAAACAAAAGACATGCAGTGGCTAGGCTCCATGGCTCACGCCTGTAGGCTCTGTGGCTCAAGCCTGTAATCCCAGCACTTAGGAGGCCAGGGTCTCTAACTCCTGACCTCAGGGGATCTGCCCTCCTTGGCCTCCTGAAGTGCTGGGATTACAGGTGTGAGCCATGGAACCTAGCCGCTGCATGTCTTTTTTTTTTTTTTTTTTTTTTTTTTTGAGGTGGAATCTCACTCTGAAAGATTCTTTCAGTTCCTATACTTTCTATACTCTTGTTCCTAAAGGTATACTTAGAACCCTCTTAAAAAATTAAAGTATATTTTCTATCAAGTGTACTGACCAGAGAAATTCAAAACAAGAAGAAACAAAACAAAACAAAAAAAGTATTACACTTATTGGTGTGCTAAAAATATATTTTAGTAAACCTGGGCTTCAACTGTAATACAACATAACCAATCTGAACTTTTTTTCCCCCCCGGATACAGAATCTTGCTCTGTCACCTAGGCTGGAGTGTAGTGACACAATCTCAGCTCACTGCAACCTCCACCTCCCAGGTTCAAGCGATTCTCCTGCCTCAGCCTCCCAAGTAGCTGAGATTATAGGCACCCACCACCACGCCTGGCTAATTTTTGTGTTTTTAGTAGAGACGGGGTTTTGTAATGTTGGCCAGCCTCGTCTCTAACTCCTGATGTCAGGAGATCAGCCTGCCTCAGTCTTCCAAAGTGCTGGGATTTCTGGTGTGAGCCACCACTCCTGGCCGAGGCCATGTTTTAAAATGAAATCTTGGGTTTTATCTACTTTGATCTGTTGAGTACTATGGGAGTAAAAGTAAAAGACTAACGAGTGAAGAATAGAACTTTATTAGGTAGCAATAAAACCTTGTGTGTAAAAAGTGGAGTCTTAGGATTGTATACTAAATTCATCTTAGGACTGTATACAAAATTCAATTATCAGTTATTTAGGAAGTCAAGTTTCAAATAGAATCAAGCCAATTTGTGTATGTCTTCAGTATTTCTCAAAGACCAGGATTTTTTTTCTTCATTTCAGTCTATCATAGACTGATACTGTAAAACATACAATAAAATTGAATTGCTAGAATAAAGTAAAAAATTCAGACTTTGAAAATACAAGGCCACTGGTAAAATAGTTTTGTTTCAGTTGTGGTAGTGGTTACATGAATATATACGTGTAATAAAGTTGCATAGAACTATACACACATGGCCGGGCGTGGTGGCTCACGCCTGCAATCCCAGCATTTTGGGATGCTGAGGCGGGTGGATCACGAAGTCAGTTGATGAAGACCATCCTGGCTAAAACAGTTAAACCCTGTCTACTAAAAATACAAAAAATTAGCTGGACGTGGTGGTTGGGTGGTTGTAATCCTAACTACTCAGGAGACTGAGGCAGGAGAATCGCTTGAACCTGGGAGGTGGAGGTTGCAGTGAGCTGAGATCACGTCTATGCACTCCAGCCTGGGCAACAGAGGGAAACTGTCTCAAAAAAAGAAGTATACAGACCTGCACACACCCAAATCAATATGAATGCAGGTTAAGATGAATGATAAAAACTGAGTAAGATCTAGTGAGTTTCCTGGTTTTCTTTTTTCTTTTTATTTTGGAGACATAGTCTTGCTCTGTCTCCCAGGCTGGAGTGCAGTGGCGCCATCTTGGCTCACTGAGACCTCCACCTCCTAGGTTCAGGTGATTCTCCTGCCTTAGCCTCCTGAGTAGCTGGGATTGTAATTCCATGGTGAGCATGCACCACCACGTCTGGCTAATTTTTGTATTTTTAGTAGAGACAGGGTTTCACCATGTTGGCCAGGCTGGTTTTGAACTGCTTACCTCAAGTGATCTGCCTACTTCAGCCTCCCAAAGTGCTGGGATTACAGGTGTGAGCCACCGTGCCCAGCCACAAGGGACTCTTTATAGCATTTTTGTAACTTCCTGTGACTATAATTATTTTCTAACAAAAAGCTTAAAAATACAAGCTTACTGATGACTGGTCAAGGTGAAATTGCTGTAAAATTTCTAACCTTTTATTCTCATTTTTTATACATGTGAGTAAGTAACAAATTCTTAAGTCAGCTGGCATTGGCCTGAAGACCATAGTTACATCTTAACTTCCCTTTCCTCTTCCCTTTGTGACTACTCCGTATCATTGCCACTCTCATTCTCTTTACCCTCTCCACTGCTGTATTCCTCTTTTGTTCAAAATTATTTACTGTGTAGTTAATTAGTGCCAAGACCCTGGGGATATAAAAATGAGCAAGGCTTTGGCTGTGGTGGAGCCTATTTTCTAATATTGGAGACTTTTGTTAACCAAAGAATCCTACAAATACGTAGTTCAGGCTGGGTGCGATGGCTAATGCCTGTAATACCAGCACTTTGCGAGGCCAAGGCAGGTGGATCAGAAGGTCAGGAGTTCAAGATCAGCCTGACCAACATGGCGGAAAAACCCCATCTCTTCTAAAAACACAAAAAAATTAGCCAGATGTGGTGGTGAGTGCCTGTAATTTCACCTACTTTGGAGGCTAAGACAGGAGAATTGCTTGAACCCAGGAGGCAGAAGTTGCAGTGAGCCAAGATTATGCCACTGCACTCCAGCCTGGGCAACAGAGTGAGACTGTGTCTCAATAAAAACAAAAAAACAAATATATAATTCAAATTGCTTACAGCTCACATTTATTAACTCTTTTCCAGGCATTATATAAAGGAATTTTTTTTTTTTGGGAGTCAGGGTCTCACTTTGTCACCTAGACTGGAGTGCAGTGGTGGGAACCTGGCTTACTGCAACCTTGATCTCCTGGACTTTCAAGCGATCCTCCTGCCTCAGCCTCCCAAGCAGCTGGGACCACAGGCACCTGCCACTATACCTGGATAATTTTTAAAATTTATTGTAGAGACAAGGTCTCTCCATATTGCCCAAGTTAGTCTTGAACTCCTGGCTTCAGGCAGTCCTCTCACCTTGGCCTCCCACAGTGCTGGGATTACAGGCATGCACCATCATGCCTGGCTTATATGAAGGATTTTTTTTTTTTGAGACCCAGGCTGGAATGCAGTGGCACGATCTCAGCTCACTCCAGCCTCTGCCTCCCAGGTTCAAGTGATTCTCCTGCCTCAACCTCCCAAGTAGCTGGGATTACAGGTGCCCGCCACCACACCCAACTAATTTTTATATTTGTAGTAGAGATGGGGTTTTGCCATGTTGGCCAGGCTGGTCTTGAAATTCTGACCTCAGGTGATCCACCATGCCTTAGCCTCCTAAAGTGCTGGAATTACAGGTGTGAGGCACCACAGCTGGCTATGTGAAGGATTTTAAATAGACATTCATTCTCTTTTTAAAGTGAATTTAGTACTATTTTAGTTTTATAGATAGCTTCTTTGGCCTTCATTTAGTAACTTAGGTTAACATGTTTTTGGAGATAAGAGCAATTTGGACATGCCTTCTGGGCAGAGGCACTAGAAAGACTGTAGCAGACAATTTAGGCTGTATAGTTGTTTTTTATTTTTGAGACAAGGTCTCACTGTTACCTAGGTTGAAGTACAGTTGCACCATCATAGTTCTCACTGCAGCCTTGGACTCTTGAGCTCAACTGATCCTCCTGCCTCAGCATCTTGAGAATCTGGGGCTATAGATGTAAGCCACTACACCCAGCTAATTTTTTATTTTTTTGTAGAGACAGAGCCTTGCTATGTTGCCCAGGTCAATCTCAAACTCCTGTCCTTAAGCAGTCCTCCTGCATGGGCCTCCCAAAGTTCTGAGACTATAGGCATGAGCCACCACACCTGTCCAGCTGTATGGTTGTTCTTTTTAGGTTGTAGTTCTTAAACTGTATACAGGCCTCAGCTGAATCCGAAAATGTGAAATCTGAAATGTTCCAAAAGTTGAAAGTTTTTTGATGCTAACATGATGCCTCAGTGGAAAATTTTACACATGACCTTATGTGAGAGGTTGCAGTCAAAACGCAGGCAAGCTGGGTGTGGTGGCATGCGCCTGTAGTCCCAGCTACTCAGGAGCCCGAGGTAGGAGGATCACTTGAGTCCAGGAGTTCAAGGCTGCAGATAGCAATTCTAATATGTGAAATAATCTTCAAAACACTCTTATTTTTTTGTTTACATTAAGAGCACAAAAGATAATTTTTGCAGGGAATGAAAATTTAGCACTGTAGTTCCTTATTCTAAAAGATTGCTAGTAGGTGGAAAGTGGACTTAAATGTTCAGAATATTAGTATTTTTAAACACAGAACAATTTTATATCTACTTTTGTTAAGGTTTTTACCCCAGTGAAATTTCTTTTTTTTCTTTTCTTTTTTTTTTTTTTTTGAGACAGGGTCTTGCTCTGTTGCTTAGGGTGGAGTACGGTGGTGAGATCTTAGCTCACTGCATCCCTGATGTCCCAGGCTTAAGCGGTGGTCCTACCTCAGCCTGCTGAGTAGCTGGGACTATAGGCATGCACCACCACACCTGCCAAATTTTTAAATTTTTTGTAGAAATGGATCTCACTATGTTGCCCAGACTGGTCTTGAGCTCCTGGGCTCAATCGATCCTCCTGTATGAGCCTCCCAAAGTGCTGGGATTATAGGCATGAGCCACAATGCCCAGCCCCAACTTTCATTTTTCCATTTTGAAAATATAAGCCAATGAGCCGGGTGCAGTGGCTCACGCCTGTAATCCCAGCACTTTGGGAGGCTGAGGCAGGCGGATCACCTGAGGTCAGGAGTTTGAGACCAGCCTGGCCAACATGGTGAAACCCTGTCTCTGCCACAAATACAAAAATTAGGCTGGGTGTGGTGGCTGATGCCTATAATCCCAGCGTTTTGGGAGACCAAGACTGGTGAATCATGAGGTAGGAGTTTGAGACCAGCCTGGCCAACATGGTGAAACCCGTCTCTACTGAAAATACAAAAATGTAGCTGGGAGTAGTGGTGGGTGCCTGTAATCCCAGCTACTTGGGAAGTTGAGGCAGAAGAATCACTTGAAAACCCGGGAGGTGGAGGTTGCAGTGAGTCAAGATAGCGCCACTGCACTCCAGCCTGGGTGACAGAGCAAGACTCTATCTCAAAAAAAAAAAAAAAAAAAAAAAAAAATTGACATGGGGGTGGGCACCCATAATCCCAGCTACTCAGGAGGCTGAGGCCCGCGAATCACTTGAACCTGGGAGGCGGAGGGCAGAGGTTGCAATGAGCTGAGATTGCACCATTGCACTCCAGCCTGGGCGACGAGAGTGAAACTGTCTCAAAAAAAAAAACAGAATAAAAAGAAAATATAGGCCCATATATATATGTATATGATATTCCCTGCCGCTAAACTGCCCCCCACCCCCCACCAAAGTAGCATACTGAATTTACTGTTTTGTTTCTTGCTTTTTTTCCCTTAACAGTACATTCTGGAGATAATTCCAGAGCAGTATATAGAGATTTTCATTATAACCTTTTATTTTAATTAATTAATTTAATTAATTTAGAGATAGGTTCTTGCTCTGTTGCCCAGGCTGGAGTGCAGTGGCACCATGTCATCTCACTGCAGCCTTGGCCTCTGGCGCTCAAGCAGTCTTCCCACCTCAGCCTCCCAAGTAGCTGGGACTACAGGCGCACACCATCACGCCTGGCTAATTTTGCTTATTTTTTTTTGTAGAGATGAGGTCTCAGTATGTTGCTTTGGATGGTCTCAAACTCCTAGACTCAAGCAACCCTACTGTCTCAGCCTCCCAAAGTGCTGGGATTACAGATGGGAGCTACCATGTCTAGCCCATTATTATGATCTTTTAGATCAAAGTTCATAATTAGAACTTTTGGAAGCTGGATGTACCATGATTATTCAGTCACTGTTACAACCTTTTGCTAGCACACAGATAGCCTTTTGCAGTTTATTTTAACCTTTTTCTGTAAGAAATGATGAATGGTGGTTCATTCAGTGCATTGTAATTCGCAGTCATCCTACATTATCATTTGGCTTTGCCTTGTAAGAATATGTGTTTCAAGTCTTTCTTTTTTTTTCTTAAAGGTAGTATGGATAGCTTTTAGCCTGCTTATAGTTGTATTAGTTGACTTGAAACCTTTTTCTATACCTCAAATATTAGTTTACTTGAAACCTTTTTCTATACCTCAAACATTAATTGCAATTTTTAAAAAATGCTTAAACTCTTCACCAAAACCAGAAAAATAAACAATGGCTATTTTTATTGCATTTAAGCTTTTGTTCCATAAGAGTACTGAATTGTTTTTTTAACGTGTTTTGATTTTTGTCGGGTGGTAACTTATGCTAGAAACTTGCTGAATTTCTTTACTTGCTATGTTACTGAAATAGAAAGCAGCCCATGCATATTTTTTTTTATAACAAAAGAAAACTTACTTGTGAAACATGAAATAATAAAATTGTTTTCAGACACATATTTAATATTAACATAAAAGTAAGCAGTTATTTATGATGGAAGGAGATCTGAAATTATTTATGTATAAAAAGAGAAACCATGTCTTAACATTTAATCACATCACAGGTTTTATTTTCATGTTTTTATTTAGAAGATGGGTTTTTCAGAGCTAATTTGCATGAAAGGCTGTAACTTGAAATAGCTGACTGTTTCTGTGTTCTCATGTAATGTGGTTAAGCAAGAGTGGGACAGGAAGGCTGACATAAGTACTTAGTCTGATAAAATACAGGATAGGTACAGTTGAAACATTAACCCACCCAGGTGCAGTGGCTAACGCTTGTAATCCCAGCACTTTGAGAGGCTGAGGAAGGCAAATTACTTGAACCCAGGAGTTTGAGACCATCCTGGGCAACATGCAGAAACCCCGTGGCTACTAAAAATTCAGAAATTAGCTGGGCATGGTGGTGTGTGCCTATAATCTTAGCTACTCCAGAGGCTGAGGTGGGAGGATGGTTTCAAAGGGGTAGGGGGCGACGGGGAGGTCCTGGAGGTTGCAGTGAACCAAGATCGCATCACTGCACTCCAGCCTGGGGGAGGGCAGTGAGACTCTGTCTCATAAAAACAGTATTAACCAAGTGAGTTTATAGTCTATAGTCTGATTGTAATAAGCCATCTCCCTTAGAAAGCTGTCTCATACATCTTTCTTTGTATTCAATACTTTATTTTATTTATTTATTTATTTTTATTTTTTGAGGCACAGTCTTGCTCTGTCATCCAGGCTGGAGTGCAGTGGTGTGATCTCGGCTCACTACAACTTCTGCACCCTGGGTTTAAGCAGTTCTCGTGAGTAGCTGGGATTACAGGTGACTGCCACCACATCTGGCTAATTTTTGTGTTTTTAGTAGAGATGGCGTTCACCATGTTGGCCAGGTTGGTCTCGAACTGCTGACCTCAAGTGGTCTACTCACTTCGGCTTCCCAAAGTGCTAAGATTATAGGTGTGAGCCACTGCACCCAGCCAGTCAACTCTTTGTGTTGTGATTCATTGACTTGTACTAAAGATGAATTTCAGTATTTATGCATATTTATCTTTTGAAGCTTATTTGGTAATGGGAGTTTTCCTCTCTCACTTTTTGCTAATAAGGAAAACAAATGTATAATTTAAAAGATTAACTCAGAAAAATGAATAAAAGTACTAGAATTCAGTTGAATACAGCAGTCTTTAACATTGGGCTCTAAAATGTTCAGATTAGGTTACCATATATTCCAATTTATGGGTTTTGGAAAAAGCAGATTACTTTAACAGGAGAATATAATTCACTTTATGCGGACATTCTTGTATACCTATTTGGTAACAAAGAAACATATCAGGTATAAATACAGTTGTTAACATTTGAGATTATAGTGTTACCCTCTCCTCACTTGGAATTCTGTAGTGACATATTTGAGATCTGTTTTGTTAACATAGTCACTTATTGTTAGAAGCGACTTTATTTAAAGAAAATAAGTTAAGTTTACTCAGTTGTGTAGTAATTCCACATTAAAATAAAGTTTCAGCTATTTTGGGGATATAAGAATAGTTGATAAGTATGATCTAGTTATTTTTTTCTAGATTTAGTCTATATATATTGATCAGTGGGATTCTCTGTGTGAGATACTATGCTAGTTGAAGATGTGGACTTAAACAAGTGAAAAGTAATGCTTGTATATCAAATCTACTTAATGCTAGTTCAGATAAGTATGACTTTTGGATAAGTCATACTTATCCAAAAGTGCTTTACCTGAAGTTTCAATGCCTTTGAAGCAATGTATCACTTATAGCTTTATTGGTCCCATAAATCACATATATTTTTCTTGTTTTTTTCTTTTTATATTTATTTTTATTTTTTTTTGAGATGTTTCCCCATTATTGGTCAGGTTGGTCTCAAGCTCCAGACCTCAAATGATCTGCCCACCTCAGCCTCCCAAAGTGCATGAGCCACCGTGCCCGATCATAATCACGTATATTTTTCAGCAGTGTTTTAATTCACTTGTCTTCATATGTCCTAGTTCTTAGATGAGAATGCGGCAAATGCCATAAATTTTATGGCCTATATATCTTGCTTTTTCTACATGTCAGTTTTGAGATGTTTCTCTCTTTTCCTTTTAAAATTGCTTGAGGTGAAGAAGCTAAAAACGAGTACTGTTGTTAAAGACTTTATTTGATTCAAAAAGTAATGAGAATGTATGATAGAAATGGGAATGTTAGGCCCAGGAGAGATTATATAATAAGGACAAAATGTTACCTTTGTCTCTTTGTAATTTAAACTCTATATTGGGAGACAAGAACAATAAATGCAAGTCAAGGCTGTATATGATTGTCAGACTGTAAAGTATATGCTGTAGGAATTAAATTTAGTAGTGATATCTGGAAAGGTAAGAGGAGGATAGGAAAAGGGATAATAGTGCTGAGTACCTAGTAGACTTTCAAATAATTGTTGAAGGAAAGACTTTAGTGGTCTCTGAATGGATTAAGATAGATATGGAGGTGATGTGGTATGTGTGTGGTGTGGAGTCTGAGAGGGAGGAAGGTGGTGGAACAAGAGCAATATGAAAAATAATTTGATACCTTGGGCAAGATAAGGGAGCTCTCTATAAAAAGTTAAAAATTAGCTGGCTGAGGAGACTTGGGTGGGAGAACCGCTTGAATCCAGGAGTTTGAGGTGGCAGTGAGCTATGATTGTGCCATTGCGCTCTTGCCTAGACTGTGGGTGACAGTGGGTGACAGAGCGAGACCCTGTCAAAAAAACAAAGATTTTGAACAAGACTGATCTAGCTTTGAACTTAGAGGAGACCACCATAGCTATTGAGATTCCCTCTGGGGAGTAGTATAAAGCAGGCTTAACTAGGTAGGAAAATGATAATCCCAGCACTTTGGGAGGCTGAGGAGGGTGGATCACTTGAACAGGAGTTTGTGACCAGCCTGGCCAATATGGTGAAACACCCCGTCTCTACTAAAAATACAAAAATTAGCTGAGTGTGGTGGCACATGCCTGTAATCCCAGCTACTCAGGAGGCTGAGGCAGGAGAATTGCTTGAACCTTCGAGGCAGACGTTGCAGTGAGCTGATTGCGCAACTGTACTTCATTCAGCCTGGGTGACAGAGTGAGACTTGGTTTCAAAAAAAGAAAATGATAATGCTGTAATCCCAGCACTTTGGGAGATCAAGGCAGGTGGATCACCTGAGGTCAGGAGTTCGAGACCAGTTTGGCCAATATGGCGAAACCCCATCTCTATTTAAAAAAAAAAAATAATAATAAAACAATTAGCTGGGCGTGGTCGTGAGTGCCTGTAATCCCAGTACTTGGGAGGCTGAGGTAGGAGAATTGCTTGAACCTGGGAGGCAGAGGTTGCAGTGAGCCAAGATCGAACCATTGCACTCCAGCCTGGATGATAGCGAGACTCTGTCTCAAAAAAAAAAAAAAAAAAAAAGATGTCAAATATTTATTGAGTGCTTCCTATCTTCTAAGTAAGTAGTGTTTTTGGCAGTTAAATGCAGCTATAAACAAGATAAAATCAAATCTCTATCCTAAAGAAGGTTGTATTCTAGTATGAGGAAATGGGTATTACATAAAATATTTATAAATAAAACATAAACAGCCAACCCTTACATTAATAAATGTTAGCAGTAAAATAAGGTACTGTAATATAGAATGATGGGGAAATCTCAAAAGAAATAACACTTGAGATGTTATCTTTTTAAAAAAATTAGAGTCAGGGAGTACATGTCCATGTTTGTTACACGAGTATATTGCATATTGGTAGGGATTGGGCTTCTAGTGGGCCCATTAACCAAATAGTAGTGAACATTGTACTCATTAGGTAATCTTTTTATTTTTAATTTTTAGGTTTTTAGATGGAGTCTCACTCTATTGCCCAAGCTGGAATGCAGTGGTACCATCTGGGCTCACTGCAAACTCTGCCTCCAGGTTCAAGTGATTCTCCTGCCTCAGCCTCCCAAGTAGCTGGGATTACAGGCACCTGCCACCATATCCAGCTAATTTTTGTATTTTTGATAGACAGAGTTTTGGCATATTGGCCAGGATGGTCTTGAACTCCTGACTTCAGGTGATCCACCCATCTTGGCCTCCCAAAGTGCTGGGATTACAAGCATGAGCCATGGCACCTGGTCCCCATTAAGTAATTTTTCAAACCACTGCCCCATCTTTTGGAGCCCCAAGTGTTAATTATTTCCTTCTTTTGTCCATATGTACTCATTGTTTAGCTCCCACTTACAAGTGAGAACATGTAGTTTTTAGTTTCTGTTTCTGAGTTAGTTCACTAAGGATGATGGCCTGTAGCTCCGTGTTGCTGCAAAGGACATGATTTCATTCATTTTTATGGCTGTGTGAGGTGTCGTTTTATTATTGAGAAGCAGCAGTCTGGTGAAAATCTGGAGGGAATAATATTCCAAGAAGGAACAGCAGGTGAAAAGGCTGTGAGCCAGAAATTAACTTGGATTGTTTGAGGGACAGAGAGAAGGCTAATGGTAAAAACTAGAGAATGGGGAGGAGGGACTGTGAAAAGAAGTAAGGTCAGAAGGAGGATAAGGAGGTATGTGGAGTAAGCTGTGAGTGGAGAGAGAAAAATAAAGGACAAATGAGGTTTTCATCTGAGCAGCTGGGTAGATGGTAGTATTACTGTCATAGGAATGACTTGGGAGGACTGTATTTGGATATGGGATAATATCAGTTCAATTTTGACCATGTTATATTTGAGATAAATAGTAAGTATCCAAGTAGCACCTAAAAAGGAAGACCCTATTAGCTGGATGGATGGGAAGAGCCAACGAATGAGATTAAGGAGGAGTAGCAGTGAGGGCAGGAGGAAAAATTGAAGAACGTGATCTGTGAAAGCCTAGGAAAGAAATTGGTCACTAGCTTTAAGATGCTGGTCACTAGTAACTTATTAAAAGCTGTTTGGCTAATGAGAATGAATGGAGATGAGAGAGAGAGAGAGACTGATAGAGGAGAGGAAATAAATAGAAAATGGAAGTCCTTGAGGCAAGAGGATAGGACACTGAGCAAAGTGGTGGGATCATCAGTTGAGCCTGGTTGTGGAGATCGTGGTGACAGAGATTTGAGGTAGGGGAATGTGTGAAATAGGCATCTGGGAGAGTAAGGGAACTGAGTGGCACAAGTCATAGAGTTAGTAAATGGCCAGGACAGGATTCTGACCTAGGTATCAAAGTTTGATTTTTTTCTGTATTAAATTGCCACCCTAGGCCAGGCATGGTGGCTCATGCCTGTAATCCCACTTGGGAGGCCGAGGTGGGCAGATTGCTTGAGCTCAGGAGTTCTGAGACCAGCCTGGGCAACATGGTGAAACCCTGTCTCTTCAAAAAATACAAAAATTAGCTGGACGTAGGTGGGGCGTTCCTGTAGTCCCAGCTACTCAGGAGGCTCTGGTGCGAGGACAGCTTGAGCCCAGGAGGCAGAGGTTGCAGTGAGCCGAGATTGTGCCATTGCATTCCAGCCTGAGTGAGAGCCAGTTCGTGTCTCAAATTTAAAAAGCCACCCTAACAAGCAAGGTAATAAATACTAAAGGTGTGTTTTCATAAAGAATCAGAAAAATTGAGACCAGGTGAGCCCAAAAGTGAAACTTAACACCTTACTAGCTTTTCTACTCATGGCAATTATTATTTGTTACCTTGTATTATAGTTATTTGGTGTACCTCTGTGCCATGTTTCTTCAAGTAAGTATAAAATTCCTGGTGAGGTAGAGACCATGAACTGACATTTTGCCTGTACAGACATAGCACTGCTTTTACAAGGTGGATCCTTAAATAATTATTGAACAAATAGCCTGTGATTGATATGAGAACTGATAATTAATAGTTAGTGTTGCCTTTCTAAAATGTCATTGAGGCCGGGTGCAGTGGCTAACACTTGGGAAGCCAATATGGGTTGATCACTAGAGGTCAGGAGTTCGAGACCAGCCTGGCCAACATTGTGAAATTCTGTCTCTATTAAAAATACAAAAATCAGCCAGGTGTGGTGGCACATGCCTGTAATCCCAGCTACTCTGGTTGCTGAGGCAGGAGAATCGCTTGAACTCGGGAGGCGGAGGTTATAGTCAGCCAAGATTGTGCCACTGCCCTTCAGTCTGGGCAACAGAGTGAGACATGTCTTAAAAAAATAAATAAAAAACAAAAACACCAAGTCATTGAGCAGTCCATCAGCATGGTTGTGTGCTACTGAGATGCGTTCTGATGTAGTTTTCACATTTGCCATAAGCCCAGTTCACTCTTGGCAGTTAGCTAGGACATCCATTCCCTGCCAAAACTCTAGCCTACAGGAAGATTGGGTCAGTGTGTTTAGAAGAGGTTTGCAAATGTGTATGACCATAGTCCAAGCAGAGAGCTAAGTAGAAGTGACCTTTTGTGATAAAAATTTTAATTTCAAAGACTACTACCTGATGTATATTTCTAGATCATTGAAGATTGGAGGAAGTTTAACTCTTGAATGTATAACACCATAGGTGCTTAAATGTGTAAATGTCAAAACATGCATGACTTTAACTCATTGATTCCAAATTTTTTCCTCTGACAACAGATGCTTCCACCTGTACTTGCTGGGAAGCAGATAAAGGATTTAGAAACCTAAAATTAAAATAAGACATGAGTATAGTGTAGGATGGGGCAGCAGGAGCAGTGAAATTCCACTTGTTTCCTAATGGTGAAGATAATTACTTAGTAATTGAGAGAGTTCCCTGCCAATATTTGTTTCTATCTTGCTTTGGGCAGAGGACAAGAAGTACCTTTCTTCTAGGGAGCTAAGGGTACTGCTGTCCTACCTCTGGGCTAGGATATGTTAAAAGAAATGTTATGAAATACTCTTTGCTTTGTAATTGGTGGCTTCCTTTCTTTTTTATTAGTTTTCCTGTCTTTGAGTTTTCATTTCACAATATCCCTACCCCTGTGATCTCATACTCCAGAGTCTAGTTTTTAATGTAGCTTATTTTTATCAGTGCTTACCAGAATATGAATATAGGAAGATTTGAGGTAATGTTTCTCCAACTGAGGCTCTAGGATTTCCAAGCTTCCACATATTATTATTTTTGAGACAGGATCTCGCTCTGTCACCCAGACTGAAGTGCAGTGGCGTGGTCTTAGCTTACTGCAGGTGATTCTCATGCCTTATCCTCCCGAGTTGCTGGGATTACAGGCATGTGCCACCACTCCTGGCTAATTTTTGTATTTTTAGATGAGGTTTCACCACGTCACCCAGGCTGGTCTCAAACTCCTGGCCTCGTGTGATCTGCCTACCTCAGCCTCCCAAAGTGCTGGGATTATAGACGTGAACCACCGCGTCTGGCCCACATATTCTTAAGGGTTGGGAATTCTGTGAGAAGTTTTAAAAGCTTTTCATATTTGATTATCTTTAAATTTAAAAAATAATTACAGAATGTTTTGAAAAATACAGAGATTTCCACTGGGTGCAGTGGCTTATGCCTGTAATCCCAGCACTTTGGGAGTCTAAGGTGGGAGGATCCCTTGAGCTCAGGAGTTTGAGACTAACCTGGGCCACATAGACCCCTATCGCTACAAAAAATATATATTAAAACAAATTTTTTTTAAAGCACAGAGATTTCCTTTGTACCCTAGATTCCCTAGATAAGAACATTTTACCACATTTGCTTTGTCATTCTCTCTTTATATACATAACATCCACATCGTTACCTTTTTTCTGGAATGCTGAAAATTTGCAGACACAATGCCTCTTAACTCCTATATCCTCAAATGTGTATTTCCTAAAAACAAGAATACAATGATCCAATTCAGGAAATTAACATTGATACAATATTATTTTCTAATCCATAGACCTTAAAAATTATTTTGATGAGTTTTAAGTTAAAATTCTCTGCAATGACAATTTTCAAATGAAATAAATTTTAATAGACTAATTTTTGTTTTCTGTCAGTATTCTTGAACTGTGATCTATTCTTACATGTCTGATAGTTTTTTCTTTAAATGAGGCCTATACTTAAGTGTAAGAAACACCGTATTTGAGTTTTAGTAAGAAATCTTAAGGTAGGAGTGAATTTTTGATGTCTTTGCTTATTAAAATCAAGATGAAGTAAAAAGCTGTTTCTGATTTGTAATTAGGAAATTCAATGGAAGGTCTTCAGTGAGACCTAGCACCTCACTTTTAGCTGTCCACCTTGAGATTATGAAATCTCTCTGTCTTATTTTAGTTAAGTTCTCATCCAGATTCTTAAACATTTTTGATAAGGAAGCTTAAGTATCCTATACAGTGGCACATCTAGTTTTGTTTTTGTTTCAGACAGGGTCTCCCTCTGTCTTCCAGGCTGGAGTGTAGTGGCACAATCTCTGCTCACTGTAACTTCCACCTCCTGGGCTCAAGGGATCCTCCTGCCTCAGCTTCCCAAGTGGCTTAAACTACAGGCATATACCACCACACCTGGCTACTTTCTGGAGTTTTGTAGTAGACTCTGTCTCAAAAAAAAAAAAAGAAAAAAAGCC
>PVKP010036762.1:0-22207 GCA_004027715.1 Plecturocebus donacophilus | reverse complement strand
CTAAAATGTAATTAAAAAAAAAAAAAAAGAAAACTGAAGGTCATAATGTGTTTAACTTGGAAAAGAAGTGACTGAGGAAAGTGGTGGGGGCTCACTCACTGTCTAAATAGTTGAAAGGCTGTCAAATAGACTAACACAGAATTACCCAAAGCATGGTCCATAGACCACCAGCATCATATCATTGTGAACTTGTTAGACATGCTAATTTGTATGTCCACCCCAGACCTATGAAATCAGAAACTCTAGAGTGGGAGCCAGCACTCTGTTTCCACAAACTCTTCAGGGAATTGTAATGTTCATTAAAGTTTGAGAAGCATTGTACTAACTGGTAAGCTTATTCTCAGTTAAGAAGGAGACAATTTTCTATTTAATGTATAAAAAAAATTCTGAATGAGTCTATCACAGTAATGGCAGAGTGTTGTAGTCGATTTAGGCTGCTATAAGAAAATACCATAGACTGGGTGGCTTATAGACAACAGAAATTCATTTTTCACAGTTCTGGAAGCTGGAAAGCCCAAGATCCAGGTGCCAGCAGATTTGATGTCTGGTGAGGTCCAGCTTTCTGGATCGTAGATAGTGTATTCTTGCTGTATCCACACACAGCAGAAGACGCAAGCAAACTCCCCAGGGTCTCTTTTATGAGGGCACTAATCCCATTCATTAGGGCTCTACTCTCAGAACCTAATCTCCCAACGGCACCACCTCAGGAGTTAGTATTTCAGAATATGAATTTCGGGGAGACACATTCAGACTGTAGTAAAGAGGCTGTCCACTAAATTTCCTGCAGCTCTACAGGTTCCAGAAGAGACAGTGTAACCTGTCATCATTCTATTGGGGTTTTATATCTAGAGGCAGAGATTGGAGTAGCTAAGCCCTTCAGGAATTCCCCACTGATTTCTGATATGTGGAATCAGGGACTAGAGGGTCCTTCTGAGGGCTGGGGATTGGGAGAAGATGATTAGGAGACAGTGACACAGGCATGAGGAGGGCAAGGATATTTGTCATTTTAATTGAGAAGGGCTTTCTAGCTGGAGAAGGCAGGGAACTTTGCAGTTGAAATAATACTGCTACCAAAAGTTAGCAGTTACTAAACATTTACTATATGTCAGGCATATAGTAACTGTCAGGCATATAAATAACATATGTTAATTTGTCTTGCAAGGATTTTCATTTTAATTCTTCTAACAACCCTAAAAAATCATTAATATCATCTTTTATTTTGGATGAGTAAATAAAGTGAGAATGAGGCTCAGTGACTTTTCAAAACATCACACTGTTAATAAGTTGTATCATTGGGATTTGAACTCAGGTAGTCTGACTTCAGAGTTTGACTCTAACTTCTACTCTGTGCTAAAACTTCCTTGGTGTTAAAGACCTTAAGAAGTTAAATGTCCAGGATCTAGAAGGTCTTTGGCTGGTGCCAATGAGACACCCAGGCAATGGAATTGAGTGAGAAGGGTGAGTTACAAAGGAAATGTATTAGTCAAAATAGGCTAGGTTATGTTGCAGTAACAAGAAACCCCTGAAATCTCAGTGTCTTAAACCAATGAACGCTCATTGCCTCCTCATGCAGAGTCCATCACAGGTATTACTAGGTGAGTTGCATTTATGGGGAGCACTCCTCCCACCTAGATCAAACCCAGGTACCTTCCACTGATGGCTCCATCCTCTGTTGGCAGCTTGTGGGAATATCAGAATCCCACCAGCTGACTGGAGAAGACTCAGACCAAGTGGAGGATCTCACAAGTTATTTCAGGGGCCCACGCCTGGGAGCTAAGTGAAGCACTTCCCCCATGTTCCATTGGTCAGAATTAATTATATGACCCCACATCACTGCAAAGAAGCTGGAAAAGAGCCTTTCCTTCTTGGGTTCCCAGGAAGAAAATGAAAGGGTGGTAGATGCCAGAATTGTCTCTGCTGCAGAGACATTTTATCTTCCCATTCATGAAGAGGTGAACAATATAATTTCTAGACATTATCTCTAAATCATTTTAAATTGTTCACACTTAATGGCAAAACATTTTAGGTCCATATTTCAATAGATATATATTATATAGAAAGTATATGAATTCACTGAGGCCAATTTAGGTATTATATATTTGATTGTACTTGATTTCTTTATGTTTTAGGTAAAGAAGTAAATATAAAGATAAGTTTAATTATTTCCTGCTTCTACCACAACAGATTGTCTCATTACTTCTTGGACTTTTTTTTTTTTTTTTTTTTTTTTTTTTTTTTTTTTTTTTTTTTTTTTTTTTTTTTTTTGAGATGGAGTCTCACTACGTTGCTCAGGCTGATCTCAAATTCCTGGACTGAAGTGATCCTCTAGTCTCAATCTCCCAAGTAGCTGGCATTACAGGTACACACCACCACACCTGGCCCCCTGGCATTTTATGCCCCATTCTGAAGACCCCTGTTTCATAGCTTAGAGTGCTTCCCAGAGAGGAGGCAGTTTTCTGTGTGGTAAGAAAAATTTCCTGGGACACAAGGGTTTTCCTGAGATGTCTCAGCACAGCAAACAAAAATGGGCAGAGAGCAGACGGGCTTGCTTTGAATCAATCATTCCAACTCTTCCGGTGAGGGACTTTATCCTGTCCCTCTCCCTGTGTCCAGGTCCTTGACTTAGGTGGTAAGTATGGTGTAAGACCCTTCCTATTAAGTAGGACTAACTGACCACCTAAACCCACCCCAACTCTAAGGTTCTACAAACCCATGAACACAGAGGGCAGAGCTACACTGAGGTGAGAACAGCAGGAATTGTGGCCAATGTGTCAGGGCCTACCACACATTTAAGGAGCGTGTATGGAAGCCTGAGAGCTGCCTTGATTCACTGCTGCACAGATGTTCCAACAGCAGAGGGGAAGGGCCAGGATAATGCGGCTTGAAAGCTGAGCTACTGTTGATATATGGCCTGTGGGTATAAGCTGGAATAGAATTCAAAAAGACAAATGTGAGGGCATAAAAGAATAATAATATTGATAACTAGCATTTATGGAGCACTTACCACATGCCAACCCCTGTTTTAAGTACTTTACCTGTTTAAATACACTACAATCCTTTGAGGTTGATATTACTAACTCTGCTTTACAGAGGAAGAAACTGAGGTTTGGATAAGATTAACTGAAGCATGTGGAGGTTTATTAATACCTAGCTACCCAAAATGTGGCCCACTAACCAGAATCATCAGCATTAGCTAGAAGTTTGTTAGAAATGCAGAACTGTGGACCCTTCTTGGACCCATTGGATCAGGGTCTCTATTTTCACAAGATCTCCAGGGGTTTCGTGTGCACATCACAGTCCCCTGATTCTGGGGGAAGAGGGGTACAACAATGTCTTATTCAGCTCAGATCATTGGTGGCTCTTTTGTCAAGCGATGATTGCCTGCTTGCTCTGAGGTTAGGCATCTGCCAAACGAAATTCCCCTCTATATGCACCAAAAGTTGTATTTGTTATTCCCAAAGATACAATGTCAGGCTAGGGTGGCCAGCATTTGCTATTATGGAAAAGTTATGTTTCCAAAAGGGAAGAGCTTATGAATTTGATATATAGAAATATTTTCTTGGTTTCTACTTTCTCTTTCCCAAGGCCCTGCAGCAGCAGTGGTTGAGAATGTGACTTCAAAAGCAGTCAGGCTTCTTCTGCCCCATATCTCACATTGCCCACTTGGTGAGACAAGTCATTAGGCCCTCTAAACCTCCATTTCTTTATGTATCATATGGTGATGTGTATAAAATGGGGCAGCCTATTGGGCTAGCATGAGTACAAATTGAGATAAGTCATGTAAAATACTAAGGCCTATGCTGAACACATAGTTAATACTCACCCCAGTAAATCTTAACTATTATGAGGAGTGATTATAGTTTTAGTTTCGCCTTATAATTGTAACTCTGAAATTTTCCTAGCTGTATTGGAATTTGCTATGTGTTACTAAATCTCAAGACAGAATCACCAGTCAGTGTAATAGTTGTTAAAAAGCAATTGAAATTAGAGACCCCATTTTCCCCCAGGTTGGAAAACTAAGTTGCATAAATGAATAATCAAATACTGAAAAACAAATATCTTCACTTTGGAAGGGGATTTTGGAAGCAGTTCTGTCTTTCAGATTATTCAGAATTGATTTGAATTGTTTTCCTCTGTATTGTTTCATCCTGTCTTTTCTGAAGTGTAATTCTTCAAGTTGATATATTCAATTATTTTGCACAGAAAAATCTTTTAAATTTCATAAAATATCATGTGTATTTGGTGTTTTTTTCATAATGCATGTGTCAGTGATAAATTCAGATGAAAGAGAACACAGATCGAGCATGTGTAGCAAATAGAAACAAAAAGAATTATCAGTGACCCTAAATACATTTTCTTTTCGGCTAATAATTATATATACTACTGTAACCGGAATTCTTTTCATTTATCTGTGTATGTGTCAATAGTAGATCACATTCATCCATTCCAGAATTATTTCACCTAAACACTATAATTTTTAAGCAAAATTTTTTTCGTTTAGGCTGGGTGTGGTGGCTCATGCCTGTAATCCCATCACTTTGGGAGGCCCAGATGGGTGGATTGCCTGAGGTCAGGAGTTCAAGAACAGCCTGGCCAACATGGTGAAACCCCCGTCTCTACTAAAAATAGAAAAATTGGCTAGGCGTGGTGGTGCTCACCTGTAGTACCAGCTACTCAGGTGACTGAGGTGAGAGAATCGCTTGAACCCAGGAGGCAGAAGTTGCAATGAGCAGACATTGCGCCACTGCACTCCAGCCTGGGAGACAGTGTGAGACTGTCTCAAAAAAAAAAAAGGTGTTCATTTCATTTGGCCCCCAGGAAAACCCAATTCACAATATACAGATTTGTGGTGGCCAGCTATCCTCCACTGGACCCATAATGTGGAAAGAACACAGTCCTGGGCCTGCTACTGCTACTGATTCTGCAACCTCATGCAGCTCACTCAACCTCTCTGGACTTTGGCTTCCACGTCTCTAAAATAGGAATTGAAATATGTGGCCCAACTCCCTCACTGTCCTCCCTTGTGATGAAAAATAAATGAAAGTAATCCATAAGTTCCTAACTAAAGGTATAGATAAGTTTTTGTCAATGAATATTTGTTTTGCCCTTTTTTGGTCAGATGTGGAGAGATAACTGAAAACTTTTTTTTAACCTATGTGGAAGATAAAGAGAACAGGCTTCATTCATTATTTTTTTCCAATTGTGCATTTATGTGTGTGTGTTGGGGGGACATATGCATGTGTGTAATTATTTGGAACAAAAAGAGACTAAAAGTGTAAGAGGGAGACACAGAAACAAGTGTAAAGCCACTCAGATCACTATCATTGGGAATGTTGGTATTGGCACCAACTAGCTGTGTAACCTTGTGGAAGTCATATTCTCCCTTAAGGCCCAAGTTTCCTCACCTATAAAATGAACACATTGGACTAGATAATCTCTGGCATCGCCTCAACTTTCAATATCTATGGTATTCTTCACAGTCAGGATTGACACAGTGGTTACCTCCCCTATACAATGATGATGGAAGAATCAACTCACAAAAGCTGTGTGGGGCCAGTTCACACTCTGTCCACAACTCTGTAACAAAGGTCAACTGTCTGCTTAGGCAAGTGGGACTTCATGGTTCCATAATATACCAGGAGAGGTGGCAGAGTAAATGTTACAAAAAAAGGGGAAGAAAGGAAGATAATCCATCAGGATATGAGACATACTACTGATAATTTGTACCACAATTTGTTGTTTTCAAAACACTTTCACAAACAAGATCCATATCAGCATCTCCATAAGGATGAGATCACAATATTTACTACTGTACCCCATGATTGACATAGCCTGGGCCTGGTGCATAGGCTTGGCACATGCCTGTTACAAAAAGAGATAAATGAAAGATCCCATTTAATCCAGTGAGGTGGATGTGGTTTTCCCATGTCCAGATGAGAAAATTGAGATTCAGAAGAGGAAGGTGATTGTCTAAGGTCACTTGTCTATTAAGCAGATGAGCTGTGATTTTACTGTGCCTCCCATCTCTAGATCTGTGCTTATTCCCTATGACATCATCCACAGTGTGGTAGATTATAAAGAAATGGCCACAAATTCATTGCATCTCCCCCCACCAAGAGATTGAATCTTTCTCTTTACCCACTGAATCCCAGGCTTGGCCACGTGACTTGCTTTGGCAAGTATGATGAAAGAAGTATGGTAAGTATGATAAGAAGTATGAGGATTGGCAAATACAATGTAAGAAGAGGCTTGAAAAATACTTTGCACATTGGGGCTTGCTCTTTCTTGCTGTTGGAAACACGTCCACTACCATGTGAAGAAGCCCAGGATGGCCTACTGGAAAATGAGAGTCTATGTGGGAAAAGTGGCTCCAACAATCCCAACTGTCCCAAGCGTCCCCATTGAGGCACCAAACATTTGAATGAGGCCATTCTAGATGATTCAGTCCCGGTAGAGCCAGCTTAAAGCAGAAGCCACAGAATTTTCAGCAAATAAATGATTGTTGCTTTAAGCCACTAAATTTGGGGTTGATTTGTTACACACAAAGAGCTAACTGATACAAGCAGCTTCATTGCACCATCAGTGCTTAATGTTTTGTGTTTATTGTTATTTTATGCTAAACTATCCTTTTACACACTTAACCTTAAAAAGTAATTCCTCATGCAAACACATATGCACACACTAGAATGCACACCAATGTACACAGATGCATATGCATCCTTTGACTTAAGCTCATGATAAACAAAGAACACCAGCTTTTATAAAATTCTGTTTAAACACATGAAGCTGCTTGAAGAGGAACTAGGTCCTGAAAGAAAGATTTCAAGTATTGCTCGGGTTTTAGTTTACATCCAGCTAATGACGGTCTCTTGCATCATTGGTGACTGGTTTTGTGGTGAAATCTGGAGTGGGTAAGCAAAGAAAGGATATGGCAAAACAATAAGGAGTAAAGGTTTCTCACCTGGGGAGTCTGGCCATTCTCAGACCCCAGGCTTGAACATAGGGCCAGTCTCTTAGTCTCTGTCAACTGCTGTCAACAAGTCAACTTGAGACATTTCACTCAGGCTAGCAAGCATAAAGGACACCATCCACTACCTGAGTAAGCCAGCAATATGTGTGTATGGAGATGCCAGCTGACTGGCCAACCATAGGTAGTTATTCAAAATCCAAGGTTACAGCAAGGAAAGTTCATCTCTCCCCAGAGCCTGCTGTCTCTTGGATTGGCACCACCATGCCCTGCCTGGCTTTTTAAGGGGCAGTTGGCAGCTGTCAGCTAGCAGGAGCCCAAATTCACAGCTGCTGTTCCTTCCACCAAATCAAGGTCTGTCAGCCAGGCCATTTCTATGCTGTAGTCACAATCATATAATCACAGAACATCTACATTTAACCAACCATGAAGGGCCTGAAAACTCATCCAGTGAGACAGCAGAGGTGAAAAAACTGCTGGACTGAGTAAAACAAAACCCAACAAAAAGTGCTAATGCCCGGTAGAAGAGCTGAACTACACAGAAATAACAGAGCCATATAAGCCACCACCACATAAGGCACCACATACAAGAACCTGAGAGTCCAAGAAGAATACTTGGCATATAGTAGGTGCTCAACAAATATTTGTTGAATGGATGACTATAAAGCAGCCCTGCCACAGAAACGGGACTTCATGTCTATTCTCAGATGTTAAACAATATAAATGCATTTGGCCCTCCTTGATGAAACCTGGCTTTCCTTTGAAGACCAACTCTGACCCTCAGAAAGAGAGGCACTCCAGGCTATATCTTAACTGTCAGCACAAATGCTTTCTAATTACCTTAGAAGTGGAGATTGTAGGCCATTAGCTTTCTCTTCAAGTGGCTTTGGCCTAGATGAGATCAAATAAATTGGTGTCCTCCATCTCAACTAAATTGTTCGGTAGCAACAGCTTTGTATGCTATGGCAAGAGTTAACTTACAGTTCTCTGCCTCCAAATAAAGGGTTTACTTGTATGTTCATTTATTTATGCCCCAGCTCCCTGCACAGAAGTTTTAAGGCAGCCACAAGAAAATATCAAATGCAGTATTCTGTCTCCAAGCTAATGAGCATGGAGAAGAAGGGAGCTTTAAAAAAAAAATCCTGGCAGCCTCTTTTGACCTACAGTTCGCTTTCTGTGTAATGTACATGTGCAAGAGATTGCAATGGTGGGAAGGTCATGTGGTGTCAGCCCAGCCCACACAGGGGATGTGAGCCTCCAGGCAAATCGCAGCTGAGCCTCTGGCCGAATGAGGTCATGAGATGGGAATGTCTATTCCAGAGAATGTATGTTTTCTGATTTTACAATACAATTTGGGGAGGTGACAGATCCTATCATTACGAATTCAGTAGAGTTCAGGGAGGGGACAGGGAAGAAAGGAAGTGGAAATAGTGTATGCCAATTTATCAGCTCTAAGTCTCTGCATGTCTCTCTTTGTGTAATCAAGAGTAGTCATAGATAGTTTCCAAGGAGCCAGGCACAGTGGCTCACACCTGTAATCCCAGCACTTTGGGAGGCCGAGGCGGGTGGATCACAAGGTCAAGAGATCGAGACCATCCTAACCAACATGGTGAAATCCCATCTCTACTAAAAAAAAGTCCCAGCTACTCAGGAGGCTGAGGCAGGAGAATTGCTTGAACGAGGGAGGTGGAGGTTGCAGTGAGCCGAGGTCACACCACTGCACTCCAGCCTGGTGCCTGGTGACAGAGCAAGACTCTGTCTCAAAAAAAAAAAAAAAAGATAGTTTCCAAGGAAATATTTGTTTTTTTGTTAATTTGTTTGCTTTTAACTTTTTTGGGGGTGGGTTTTATGGAGCGGATAGTTTAATAGGAAAGAAAGATGGGAGAAGGCAGAAGATAGAAGCTCTCCCATACAGACACATAGGGAGGGGGGCTCTAAAGCTAAGAGAGGGAACCCCCTTGTTTGTTTTTAACTTTTAAGTTCAAGGGTATATATGCAGGTTTGTTATATAGGTAAACTTGTGTCATGGGGATTGGTTGTACAGGTTATTTTGTCACACAGGTATTAAGACTAGTACCCCATTAGTAATTTTTCCTGATCCTTTCCCTCCTCCCACTCTCCTCCCTCTGATAGGCCCCAGTGTATGTTGCTCCTCTCTTTGTGCCCTTGTGTTCTCATCATTCAGCTCCCACTTATAAGTGAGAACATGAGGTATTTGGTTTTCTGTTCCTACGTTAGTTTGCTAAGGATAATGGGCTCCTAGCTCCATCCATGTTTCTACAAAGGACATGATCTCATTCTCTTTGTAGCTGCATAGTATTCCATGGTGTATATGTACCACATTTTCTTTATCCAGTCTATCATTGATGGGCATTTAGGTTGATTCCATGTCTTTGATATTGTGACTAGTGTTGCAATGAACATATGCATGCATGTGTCTTTATAATGAATGATTTGTATTCCTTTGGGCATATACCCAGTAATGGGATTGTTGGGTTGAATGGTATTTCTGTTTTTAGGTCTTTGAGGAATCACCACACTGTCTACTACAATGGTTGAACTAATTTACACTCCTACCAACAGTGTATAAGCATTCCTTTTTCTCTGCAACCTTACCAGCATCTTTTATTTTTTGACTTTTTAATAATATCCTTTCTGACTGGTGTGAGATGTTATCTCATCATGGTTTTGATTTGCATTTCTCTAATGATCAGTGATGTTGAGCTTTTTTCACGTGCTTGTTGGCCTTATGTATGTCTTCTTTTGAAAAGTGTCTGCTCATGTCCTTTGCCCACTTTTTAATGAAGTTGTTTTTTTTTTTCCTTGTAAATTGGTTTAAGTTCCTTACAGATGCTGGATATTAAATCTTTGTCCAATGCATAGATTGCAAAAATTTTCTCCCATTCTGTAAGTTGTCTGTTTACTCTCTTGGTAGTTTCTTTTGCTGTGCAGAAACTTTTCAGTTTAACTAATCCCATTTGTCAATTTTTGCTTTTGTTGCAATTACTTTTGGTGTCTTCATCATGAAATTTTTGCTCTTTTATAGTTTCCAAGGAAATATTTGTAATCATAGGTAGCTTCCCAATAATTTTCAATCAACAAACGTACATTTGTAAATTATAAGTTCACTGGGAGAAGGATAGGCAGGACAGATGACCCTCCCTCCACTGCTGGCAGGCAGGCCTGATGATTAAAAATCTGCCTAAAGAGGTTGCCTAGGTGGTTGAAAAGAATCACCTGTGCTATAAGGATAACAGAAAGGAAGGCAGATGATGCACACAATTGCTACTGGTGGAAGGTGTCCAGGTTCTTGACATTTTGAACAAAGAATTGGACAAAACACATAAACAAAGCAGAAAAGAATGAAGCAACAAAAGCAGAGATTTGTTTTAAAATGAAAGTACACTCCACAAGGTGGGATGGGCAGAGAATAGGGGTTCAAGAGCCCTGTTACAGAATTTTCCAGGATTTAAATACCCTCTAGAGGTTTCCCGTTGGTTACTTGGTGTACATCTTATGTAAATGAAGTAGTGGCCTGCAATCAGAAGCTGAAGTGAAATTACAAAGTTTACACCCTATGCAAGTAACTGATTGGTTGTGAAAGGCAACCAAACAGAAGCTAAAGTGAAGTTACAAAGTTACACTCCTACACAAATGTCCAATTGGTAGCAGAGAACCACCAATCAGAGATACTTTCAATTTTCCATCTGCCATGTAGAAAAGGTGTAGGGGGAGGTTGCAAAGGGAGTAGCCTTCAGTCCTTTTGTTACTTAGGTGTCGAAAGTTGGGGATTTCCTTTTGATTTAGTTCTAGGAAGTCAGTGTGGATGGGCCTTAAGTTCCCTGCGTCCAGACCCTGTTCTCCTGCCTCGTAAGAACTGAGCCATGATGGTAACTCAGTCAGGGATGGATTCAGAATTCCTGAATGAGATTTGTTTTGATTTGGTTTACATTTCTCCCTTTAATGTTAAAAAATTTTTTTTAAAGCTGAAGAAATTTCATAGTGAAACCTATATACTCAACACTAGATTCTATAATTAACACTTTGCTACAATTGCTTTATCACATATCCATACCTTTATTCAACTCTCTGCCTGTCTTATTTTGGGATGCATTTTGAAGTGAGTTGCACACATCATTGTTCTGATTTTTTTTCTACCATAGATTAGTTTTGTGGATTCTAGAAAGTCAAGTACATGGAATCATACTGTATTCAATCTTGTGCAAAGTTTCCATCACTCAACATAACATTTTTACAATTTATCCATGTTATTGTGTATATCAGTACCTCATTTATTCTTATTGCTAAATAATATTCCATAGCTTGATTGCCCAGGAGGTCGAGGCTGTAGTGAACTATGATCACACCACTGCACTTTGGCCTGGGAAACAGAGCAAGATCCTGTCTTAAAAAAATAGTATTCCATTATATAAAATATCACAATTTGTTTATCCAGTCACCTGTTGATTGATATTTTGGTTGTTTACAGGGAGTTTCTGGCTACCATGAATAATTTTGGATTGATGGAAATATATAAGTTCACAGGTATAAGTGGAATAGACTCATACATTCTACTTCCCACTATCACATCATGAACCTTCTCAAGTGGCTGACACTGTTAATTGATGGAGTTTAGAGTTGAAATCCAAAACAATCTTCAACTTAATCTGACTCTCATTCATTGAGGATATATATGTCAATTGTATTGCCTCATAGAGACAAAAATAGAAGTAATTTACTTAAATGAAAGTTATTAGTCTTTAATGTCACCTGGGGCCTGGGAGAGGGGAATACACATTTTTGTGGTCTCTGAGTTCTGTGCTCACCAGGACAAAGAGTTACCCACTGCTGTATTTCTCATTTTTTTCCACTGGGTCAGGTTTTAGAGAAGGAAGCCATCCCACCTAAAGCCAAGGTAAACTCAAGACCCTAGTGTTCATGAGGTCTCAATTCTCCAATTGCTGGTTGAAGAAACCTCTTTTGTCATCTCAAAAATACATAAAATACCTTTATCATCTCTATACCCTTACCACCCATTCTCTCCTCAATGCACCACAGTCCCACCGCCAACATTAAATAAGATGATCACTGAGAAGTCTCCACTGGATTTGACATTCATTGGTGATGTTAAAGAGGACAGTTCCATGAAGCGGTGGAGCCAGGGTAAAGTTTTAATATGGCCAGAGGGAAATGGAGGAAATTGAGCTAAGGATAGGAAGAGAGTACCCTAAAAGGCAGAAGGAGGTGCAGAAAAGGAAGTTTCTAGAAGCTATTTTTACCCTATTTAAAAGTTCCCCTAGAGCCAACCCAGCCTGGTCACTAACTCAGGACTCAGGGCTGTTTTCTCTCTACTTCTCTGTCAGTGAGGGGCTTGGCACCCTCCTCAGATTTCTCTTACTCTCAGAATAGCACCACCCATGTCTTCTGCAGAAGCTTGGAACTGTAGTATCCTTCTCTGGTCCTTGCCCCAACTGAGAAAGGCACTGTCTTAACAGGCTGCCAATCCCTTGGCAGGAATCATCTCTGCTCCCCAGAAGTCAATAATCCTCTGGCCTCTGGAATCTTTCCTTCCCTCTTGACCCCTTCTGTCAGTCTTGTTCCTGTTGCCTGAAGAAAGTTCACTCGCAAACTTTCAAGGAGGGTTCTGGCCTCAAGAAGCCTCAGAAGTTGGGCTTCTTGCCTATTATTTTAAGCTACCAGCCCAGGCTTTCTGACAGCATGGGACGTTAATGGCAGCTTTGCCATGTTTCCTAGAGTCCAAGAGGCTCCCCTCAGCTTCTTTTTACAACATTGTGCCTACTCACCTCCAATTCCAGTCTTCCTATTTTAAAACCAATGCCCCCATAGGGCCTCCCACTCAATTCTAGTTTCCTGGTAATTGGAGCCATCTAGTTCTCAGCTCATTTTCAGGCACACTCAATGTGATCATCAACAGATCATATCCCATCCGTGTTCTCCCTGGTAACTCGTTCAAGCCACCACTGCCACACAGTTTCCATCTCCATACCCCTAGTTGTATGTGCTCTCACAGTCCTCAAGTGGCTGCTATAGAATATCAAAATGCTTTAAACATATGATGGCAGCAGATACAGTTTTTACTATGGGAAGATTCCTCAACAGAGACATCATCATGAATATCAGCTATTACATTATTGTGATATAATAAGATGAAGCTTTCATGTGATACAGGCATGAAAGTTGGTTTGTTCACACTATTTGGTGACAGAACATCATGGTTTTTTAGTGTCTTTGTTTGTGTTTAGTAGCTTTTTTTCATCTCTTTGTTGTTATCAGTCATCAGCTCTATTTGCTGGCGTCATTGTACCCATCTGCAGCATCACTGGCCACGCTACTTTTTAATTTGTTTTTTCTAAGAAAACATGTTGGAAAAATTGCAAAGGCTCCAAGCGATGACAATATGAGTGGGAACAGTGCCTGAAATATTATAAGTACTCAAAATATGTTTTAAAAATACTAAGAACTAAATAAAAAGAAACTTTCCTGCTACAACACATGGAAAGTCTAGATAAAATATAGCACTGTTCTTCCCAATTTTTAGGAAAAACACAGAACTTGGCTTGAAAGAAAGAGAAACATCCAAGTATTAGATAAGAAGAGGAAAATGAAACCCAGAGCAATAAATACACACTGGTACCATGGTGTCCCACAAGAACTTCAACCCAGATATGGACTCCAGGGACTAAGACAGGGGCTTTAATAACCTGACACACACAGAAACTGTGGCCTCAGGCTCATGCAAAGTGACAGGTCAAACTGAGCCACCTGCATAGAACTTGGAACCACAGAAATGCCCTGCCCATTAGAAGGGTACAGAATTACTCTGTCCACTGGTTCAGTGAGGGCAGTAAGGACACTTGCTGTGTGTCTGGGCCTTAAGTAGATAAATTTTTTAAAAAGACATCTATACAAATGAAATAACCCAGGCCTCTATTCCTTGAAGATTTAAAGTTTTAGTTAATACTACCTGTGGTTGTAGAAAACTCAAGTTGAGAAATTAACACAAAAACTGGCAGGCCTGGGAAACCCTAGGGTTTTGGTAAAATTAATGTGAAATATGAAGAACACAGGGACTCTCACAGAGGTAAACAAAAGCTACAGATAAGCTCAAAAAATTTTTTTAAATATTACTAGCTACACAAGGAAAGTAAATACCATAAGGGATAGGTAGCAGATGCAACAAAGATAAAAAATACAGCCTGACCATTGGAAATAGTAGAAAAATCTGAAGGAGCATATAAAATAAAGATCCACAAAATTATTAAATAATTAACAGAATAGATATTATAATGTAATAATAATGATAAACTTGTTAAAATAATAATAGCTTTAAGAACTATAAAATTTAGAGTGACATTAATAATTTAACAACAAAATCTAAGTGAAGTACTTCTGTAGAAATGGGCAGCAGGAAGAGGCTAGGAGAGAAAAAGGGAAAGGAACAAAGAAACACCTGAAATGAGTAAAGAAGCCTTATCACTGTGTTGTCACCTCCCAGAGAGTAGATCCTGGGACCATTTTTTATTTGACCTTGCATGTTCTTGCATGTTCAATCAGTCCCTGTCATAGAAGACTTCAAAAAATGCTTATTGAATGAATGCAGTAACAAAAGAACAAGCTATAGGTAAAAGGTTTAATGCATAATGGAGGAAAGTCTTCCAGGAAACATTCTGGATTAAAGTTTTTCTTTTCTCTTTTAAAGACCAAGATATCCACCAAAACTCATTCCACCTTGGCAATGACAGTCATTCATGGGTCAAGGCCATTTACACATATCCAGAGGCAGCAGACTTTTTTTCAATAAAGTATTCTGCAGAAAGGCCCCAGCTGAGTTCATTATCTTTGTAAATTGTGGCTGCACTGAGAGCTACACTCCAACTCTGCATGGATTTAAGCACGAGTACATGGAAACAGAAAGAGCTCGGACAACAGAAACACTGTTGGAGAAGTCCATGTAGGACAAAGAAGAAGGTCTCTGCTCTGAATGTTTCACAGTTGCTAACAGAGGGCCAGAAAGCTGCCTGATCTCAATGACTTGACTTGTCAGTAGGGACGTGGCCAGTCCAGCTTCTATTTGGCTAAGACTGGTGGCATAAAAATGCTGAATCAAATCAAAGCCAAATACAGAAACAGATGACAAAAGATAAAGAGGACCTATTCCAGAATCAGCGCAATGATGATGCATCTGTAGCTTCTTCATCCCTCTAATGAAAGGGAAGTACCAATTAATCCAAAAAACCACCCTGTCATGATGGCTTGAAATCATGCTTCAAATTTAGGATCCAGTTGTTCTCAGTTTTTTAGTTTGCTAGAAAATTCACTGGATTTTATCCAACCCTCTCCACTCTAATGTTCCCACTGCTCTTAGATTACTCAAGATGTTAAGCCTGTGGAAGTACTTTCCGCAAGTGGAAGCAGCAATAAATTTTGTTGCTATGGGCAACACAAAACACTCTTCATGAGAGCTTAACAGTCCAGAATATGGGAATCAGATAAATGTTTCTGTGCCTGTTGTAACCACTCTGGGAAATGAAATATGCCAGATGGCTTTCTGACCTTTAATTTTTTTTCATCGAGAAAACTAAGATGAATGGAAGGGGTTTTGGGCATAGGTTTGGTTACCAGGCTGTCTAGTAATTGAAGTTGGGTGTTTCATTGAATAGTTAAGTGATCTTGGTGAGTTACCTAGCCTCTCTGAACTCATCTAAAAAATAGGGATAAGAATATTATCAGTTGAATTTGCCTAAGTGGGTAGGATACAATTCTACCATACTGATCTCATGGAACAGCTGGGAAGACAAAAATGAGATGTTGTATGTGATTATAGCTCTCTGAGTTAGAGCCCATGAAGACCACTGAGAACACTTGTCATGGATTTTTTAGTGCTCTGCTATGGATAAAAAACCTGAGGGAACCATACACTTGAAACAGAATTTTAGGGTTGGAGAATCAAAGCCCCCAGCAGAATTGCAGAATTTACAGCATATCCCCCTCATCATCCCTTACTACAACCCATCAAAACAAAAACAAAATTCAGCCCATATCCCAATGCTTAGATTTCTACATGTAGACTCCTGTTATCTACACTTTCAGAGAATGCACATATGCAAGTGCACACCAAAGTGTTAATAGAAGTCACCTCTCTGTGTGTGACTAAGCATTGGTGAGTATGATCTTGTAGATTACAGATGGTGCAAAACTCTTTGCTACTCTTCCCATGAAAAGGTGGAGTCTAATGTCCAACTTGTATCTTGGCTCACCTTACACTTGTTTGATCAATAGCATGCAGTGAAAGTTATGTCTGGGACTTTCCAAGCTAAGTCACGAGAAGTCTTGCAGCTTCTGCAAAGGTCTCTTAGGATGATTGCTGTGGAGGAAGCCAGTTGTCACATAAGGAATCTGACTATCCAGAGGCTACCACGCTGGAGAGGACACATAAAATGACCCTGTGGCACTGAGATATGTGCCTTAAGACTACATGAAAAAGGAGAGAGAAGTGCCCTGCCATCCCCTATGACTTCTGATCATTCCCAGCTGAAGTCACAGACATCGCAGTGAGGAGAGTTGGGTTTCCCTTGCTGAGCCCTGCCGAAATTGCAGATTCAAAAGCAAAACTCATGTTGCTTTTTTAAGCCACTAAGTTTTGGGATGGTTTGTTACATAACAATACATAACTGGTAGAAAATACATTTCTTTATTGTCAGAATTTTTTACAGCCAATTCATGTTTCTCTTTTAGCCTGAAAATAAAAGGAGAAAACTGAAAGGGAAATGTAAAGGAGAAGAAAGTCCATTTTAGAAAGGGAGAGAAGATCTCTCCTGCACTCTTCTTATATCACTAGCCTCACCAACAACCTTCCCCTACTCTTTAGTTAATTTGGATTATCAAGGGCTATTCAGCTTCCTCTTCTGAAGAAAACCACCAGTTGATGCCTCCTGTCATCTCATAGAAAACAGATTCTGTTCCAAACAGCTGCAAGCACAGGACAAAGCCCTTCAGAGATTCTGAGACAAGAGCTCAATCTCCCACCTGGTTGATAAATCATTTTGTACATGTGCCAATGTGCATTTTGCAATGCCATCGTTTATAAACTGATGTGACTCAAATCTAGCTAAAAACAAAGGGGAGCAATTATTTTAGAGTCTAGAACCTGGAATCATCACAGTGCAACTTTGGAGAGGGTCAATCTTTCCAGTTAGGGAATGTGGTCTTTAAGATCTGGGATCAGAAGAGATCTCAGGAAGTCTTCTGTTCTGCAACTGGGAGATTTTTCATGTCACTCCTTGGCTTCTGCCTTCATAGAACAAAGAAGTTTGTCTTGATGGCCTTGAAGACCTCTTGTAGTTATGAAGCTTAATGCTTGCAGCTAGAGCAGAAGCCCAGGTCTTGCTTTGCAATATGTCAGACAAATCAATGGTGGGAAGGAGTTTCAATAATGTGATCACAGGCAGAATGCTTATCTTTCAGCACAACCTATAGGCACATTCTCTCCTTCTTCCATCCCCTTTAGTGAAGGTCCAAAATTCCGGCATGTAAGAAGGTTTTAGGAGTAAAGGAATGTCAACTTAGCATAGACTTTGTATTTTGAGGGAGATAAAGTGTACTGACCATTTTTCAAAAGGAATATGATGTATGTGTGACACCCTGAAATAAGTAGATCTTGGAAATAATTTTCAGTGTTCCTTAGTAGAGTTGTTTGGGGTTTCCTAGCGCCTCCTATATAGGCCATTTTAGATTATATACCAGGCATCCCCTCCTCCTAACAGCAAAGCAGGAAGAAAGCAGATTTCTGAGACAATGATCCTCGCCCCCACCCCTTTGGTGCAAGAATTCCCTCATCAGTTAAATGGAGAATCAGCTCACCCAGTGAATTCTAATGAGGCAACCGGCTCAGCTGTCAGCAGTTCTCCCTGCTGAAGACGACAGCAAGCAAAGGAAAAGACTGCACACAACACGTAGCAAGCAGTTTACTTTCCCATGCCAAGGGAGAGGAATATCAGAACAGCTTCCAATGGGGCTAGGCTCACTGACAAACCCAGCAGCAAGGAACACTGGAGCAAGTTACCCGGGGCTTAAGGACTCCTGCAAAAAATGGCTGGTATAGAATGGCAAATGTAAGAAATTGATTAAGATTTGTCCGGATTAATCTGATGAAAATCTGAGTTTTATAATATAGATATATCTAGGAACTAAATTGCCCTAAAATAAGATACGATAAATATAGAGATATACAAAAGCACCCTTTGGATACTGGCTCTGAATTGAAATGTAAAACATTTCAAGCTTAGTATTATGAGCAACTAGTTGAAGGTCTGTTTTGCTATTTGTTGAGAAAGCAGGGAAACCACTTACCAAGACAGTGCTGAGAAATCCATAAACAAAGCTGGAAGCAAAGTGGCAGGGATCCTAGACTGACCTTGGCCACTCGTTTTGTTGCTTGAGAAAAAACAGATAAGCACCAGGCCTACGCTTCTGAAACAAGGGAAGGCAGTGAAATGTCAGATTGGCATGTACCCCACAAATAAGCATAGCAAAAGCATCAATCTTGAAAACTTTAAATTATGCTTCTTTTTAATTTGAAAATCAACTTTGTGAAATAGAAAACAAAATTTTAAGTGTACATGTATTTTAGCAAATGTAAATACCCATACAAACACCACCACAATCAAGACATGGAAAATTTCCTCATCATCCTCCAGAGTTTCCTTTTGCTTATTCACAGTTAATACTCCGTCAATGTTCTCTTTTGCATCTGACTTCTTTTCTTCACCATAAGTTTTGAGATTGATCCATATTGTTTTGTGCATCAGTTCTTTCCTTTCTATTGCTAGGTAGTATTCCACTGTAAGAACATAGCAGAATTTTTTAAAACCATTTATCATGTTGATAAAAATTTAGGTTGTTTCAAGTTTTGGCTGTTAGGAATGAGGTTCCTAGAATATATGTGTACAAGTTTTTGTGTGGACATGTATCATTTCTCTTGGGTAAATATCAAGGAACACGATTACTGAGTCTTACAACGAGTCTATGTTTAATTTTATTAAAAACTACCAGACTGTTTTCCAATGTGGTTCTATCATTTTATACTCCCACTAGCCATGACTTATATTAAATGCAAATGGAGTTGAGCAATGTCATACATGGGGGTTCTATATTCAGTATGTGAGCAATATTCAATTTCCTATAAAAAAATCTCTCAAGGAATTTACCAAAGTACCATATGCATGTTTAGGAGTTTGGAGCTCTGTGCTGTGAGTATGCATGCATATTGCACATTCAAAAATATGCAACTGTACCTGTATATTATTTATAGTAATAGGTAACTGATGTAGTTTGGCTGTGTCCTCACCCAAAATTTCATCTTGAATTGTAATCTCCATAATCACCATGTGTCAAGGGCAGGACCAGGTGGAGGTAATTGAATCATGGGGGCGGTTTCCCCCATGCTATTCTCATGATAATGGGTGAATCTCACAAGATCTGATAAGCATCTGCCATTTCCCCTGCTTACACTCATTCTCTCTCCTGCCACCCTGTAAAGAGATGCCTTCTGCCATGACTGTAGGTTTCCTGAGGCCTCCCCAGCCAGGTGGTACTATAAGACAATTAAACCTCTTTTCTTCATAAATTATCCAGACTATGGTATTTCTTCATAGCAGCATGAGAATGGACTAATACAGTAAATTGGTACCGAAGTAGTAGGGCACTGCTATAAAGATACATTAAAATACAGAAGCAGCTTTGGAACTCGGTAACAGGAAGAGGTTGGAATAGTTTGGAGGGTTCAGAGGAAGACAGGAAAATGTGGGAAAGTTTGGAACTTCCTAGAGACTTGTTGAATGGCTTTGCCCAAAATGCTGATAGTGATGTGGACAATGAAGTCCAGGCTGAGATGGTCTCAAATGAAGATGAGAAACCTGCTAGGAACTAGAGTAAAGATCACTCTTGCTATTCCTTGGGGAAAAGACTGGAGGCTTTTTGCCCCTGCTCTAGAGATCTGTGGAACTTTTAACTTAAGGGAGATGATTTAGGGTATCTGGTGGAAGAAATTTCTAAGTGACAAAGAGTCCAAGAGACAGCAGAGAATAAAAGTTTGGAAAATTTGCAGCCTGACAATGTGATAGAAAAGAAAAGCCCATTTTATGGGAAGAAATTCAAGCCCACTGCAGAAATTTGCTTAAGTAACAAGGAGCCAAATGTCAGTTACCAAGATAATGGGGAAAATATGTCCAGGACATGTCAAAGACCTTCACAGCAGCCCCTCTCTTCAAAAGCCCTGAGGTCTAGGAGGGAAAAATTGTTTCCCGGGCTGGGCCCAGGGCCCCGCTGCTCTGTGCATCCTTGGAACATAGTCCTGTGTCCCAGCTGCTTCAGTTCCAGCTGTGGCTAAAAGAGATCAAAGTACAGCTCAGGCTGTTGCTTCAGAGGGTGCACGCTCCAAGCTTTGATGGCTTACTTGTGGTCTTCAGCTTATAGGTACACAGAAGTCAAGAAATGAGGTTTAGGAACCTCCACCTAGATTTCAGAGGATGTCTGGAAACACCTAGATATGCAGACGGAAGTTTGCTACAGGGGCAGAGCCCTTAAGGAGAACATTTGCTAAGGCAGTACGGAAGAGAAATCTGGGTTTGGAGCTCCCACACAGAGTCACCACTGGGGCACTGCCTAGTGAAGCTGTGAGGAGATGGCCACCATCCTCCAGACCCCAGAATGGTAGATCCACTAAGATTTTGCACTGTGTGCTTGGAAAAGCCACAGACACTCAACACCAGCCCATGGAAGCAGCTGGGAGGGGGACTGTAGCCTGCAAAGCCACAGGGGTGGAGCTGCCCAAGGTTATGGGCACCTTGTGCATCAGCATGACCTGGATGTGAGAAACAGAGTCAAAGGAGATCTTTTTGGAACTTCACGGTTTAATGACTGCTTTATTGGATTTCAGACTTGCACGGGGCCTGTAGTCTCTTTGTTTCGGCAATTTCTCCCATTTGGAATAGGTGTATATAACAAATGCCTGTATCCCCATTGTATCTAGGAAGTAACTAACTTGCTTTTGATTTTACAGGCTCATAGGTGGAAGGGACTCGCCTTGTCTCAGATGAGACTTTGGACTTGGACTTTTGGGTTAATGCTGGAATGAATTAAGACTTTGAAGGACTGTTGGAAAGACGTGACTGTGTTTTGAAATGTGAGGACATGAGATTTACAAGGGACCAGGATGGAATTATATGATTTGGCTATATCTCCACCCAAAATCTCATGTTCAGTTGTAATCTCCATAGTCCCCACATGTTGTGGGATGGGTGATGGGGAGTGAATTCTCATGAGATCTGATGGTTTTATAAGTATCTGGCATTTCCCCCGCTTGCACTCATTTTCTCTCCTACTGCCCTGTGAAGTGGTGCCTTCTGCCATGATTGTGAGTTTCCTGAGGCCTCCTTAGTCATGTGTAACTGTGAGTCAAACCTCTTTTCTTTATAAATTACTCAGTCTCAGGTATTTCTTCATAGCAGTGTGAGAACAGCCTAATACAGTAATTATATATAATTATATATAGTAAAATATAGAAATACAATAAAAGAATAAAAATTAGATCTGAATGAATAATGTTTACAAATCTTTTCTTAATATTTGTAAACTATGCATCTGACAAAGGATTAATATCCAGAATCTATAAAGAACTCAAATAAATCAATAAGAAAAAACAATCCCATTAAAAAGAAGTCAAAGGACATGAACAGAAAGTCCTCAAAAGAAGGCAAACAGGCAGCCAACACCCACATGAAAAAATATTCAACATCACTAATCACCAGAGAGATGCAAATCAAAACCACAATGAGGGAGAGATCCAAGAAGGCAGATTAGGAGCAGCTCAGGATTGCAGCTCCCAGTGAAAGTGCAGAGGGTGAGTGGACGCCGCATTTCCAGATGGATTTTTATTACCCCCAGACCAGGAGATTCCCAGGCGGAGCAGCCCCACGGGTCACCAGTGCGGCTGTTTCGGCCGGCGCGGCTGCTTTGCCGGCGCCCTGGCGCGGCGGTTCTCCGCACAAAATACACTGGTCTGTGTGCCCTTTTAACTGGCGAGTGGAGCTATGGGAAGGCAGATTAAAAAGGGGACTGAATCAGGGAGCCAGCCCAGGAGATTCCCAGGCAAAAAAGCGCTACGAATCGCAGCGCCACTGTTTCAGCCTGCGCAGTGTGTCCCCGCAGGGGAAATCACAC
>PVKP010036761.1:0-22205 GCA_004027715.1 Plecturocebus donacophilus | reverse complement strand
TGTGTAAGGTGTATGGTGTGCATCAGGAAGGTGTCTGTGGAGGTGGTCTGGTGTGTAAGGTGTATGGTGTGCATCAGGAAGGTGACTGTGGAGGTGGTCTGGTGTGTAAGGTGTATGATGTGCATCAGGAAGGTGACTGTGGAGGTGGGCGGGTGCATAGTGTGTAGAGTGTGCATCATGAAAGTGTCTGTGGAGGTGGGCTGGTGTGTAAGGTGTATGGTGTGCAGCAGGAAGGTATATGTGGAGGTGGACGGGTGTGTAAGGTGCATGGTGGGCAGCAGGAAGGTGTCTGTGGAGGTGGGTGGGTGTGTAAGGTGCATGGTGTGCAGTAGGAAGGTATCTGTGGAGGTGGGCTGGTGTGTAGGGTATATGGTGGGCAGCAGGAAGTTGGAGGAGGTGGGCTGGTGTGTGGGGTGTGTAGCAGGGATGTCTGTGAGGGTGGGCTGGGGTGCAGGGGGTAAGGAGGCAGGTTCTTAGTTTTCCTGACTCTGGTCTAAGTCTAAGCCTCAGGGTGTCCCCCACCCGCAGACCATGTGCTTTGTGGCTCCTGCTGTCTTCCCTGCATCCATCTCCCACCCAGGGAGTACCATCAGTCTCTGGACACTGACTACCAATCTATTTATAGAAAGCTCACTGCAAATGAGCACCATTCTGTTAGCCCCGTTTGGGCAATTCCATGGAGGAAATAATGCGTTGGCCAGTGGGAGCAATCCTTTTGCCTGGCTATCCTCCTCAAACCTGGTCCTGGTGACAGGGTCCCAAAATGTGCCCATAGGTATGAGGTTCAGAGTCATTGGGAGATCTGGGTGAACCCACATAAAGAGTGGCTGAAGGGTGCAGGTGAGATCCCCAGAGTAAAGAAATGGGGTCTGAGACAGCAACTCACACACCCCCAGCCTAGGATCAGAGTGTCTCTCCTGAATGATGCTGCTGGCCCCAGATTGTCCCAGGCACCAGAAGGGAACTTAGCAAATTTCAATGAAGAAACTGTAGAGCATGAGTCACATAGGTCTGAGTTAAGCCCCCATTCGCTGGGTGGTGCTGCTGGATCCAAAGCCTCTACCACAGCAGACATAATGATCCAGGCTAGTTCATACCCTAACTCTTCCAGGTGCATTAGGGACATGGAAACAGTTTCTCATCCTACTCCCTTTATTTCTCTATACGCTAAGTGAAGAGCATTCTGAGATTACTTTTTAAATGAAATTTGACAAAGAAAAATTAGTTGACCCATCTAAGCATTTTTAGGGATTAAACAACAATGGAATAAAACACATCAAAATGACGTTCCAGACTCACTTCACCATTCTTTTTTTTGCAAGAAATAAATGTGATAGGATGAGAAGCCTGGCTTTTTACTACTGTGACTCCATTAGTTTTTCACAATGTACCACAGAGGATTTTGCCATGAGCTTTTTGCCATGCAATTAAATTGTACTGTATTTAGCCAAACACATGGGCTACCTGCAGAGGGCCTGGCTGGAGTCAGACAGGGTCAATGATCTCCTTTCCTCAGAGAAGAAAGCTTCAGATCACACTGCTTGGTGGACCTCAGCCAGATGCCTCAAAAGCCCTAGGTAAGGTGACATCCACGAATGCCAGTGGACCTAGAAATGTTGACCTGCACATAGGGAGGGATGGCTTCACAGAAGGGGGAGGCCCCTGTGCATTTGCATGGATAAGACAGGTCCTGCATCCTTCCAGGGGAATTACCAGGTGACAGTGCAATCTCTGAAATGTGGGATTTCTTTTCACTGTCTGTGATACTGTTTTCACGGGACAGTTATGCAACAGCAGAAAAGGAAGGAAGAAAAAGTGCATTTCGCATAAAATGGAGATCATTATACTACTACCTCATTAAGTGAGAAAATGAATTTTGTCAAGTTTGTACAATAAAGTAAGTCCTTCTCAGATTTTAAATTGCATAGAAATTCATCAGAGTTTTTTTTTTTTTTTTTTTTTAATATAGATTCTGATCCAGTAGGTTTGGAGTGGGGTCTAGGATTCCACATTTCTGGCAAATGCCCAGGGGCTGCCTTCATGGCTGGGCCATGGTCCACCCTCTGAGCAGTGAAGCTGTAAACACTGTGCTGCACTGTTCATGAGCTCTCTCCTACCCACACACGTGAAGTCCTTTAGGTCTATGAAGTGGTCAATGTGTTAGAAAAATATACTAAATGCCCCTCAGGCTGAGACTCTTGTAGAGACTGTACCTCAAAAGACTCACTGTTTTGGAATTTACGGCTCAATAGTCTGGTTGCATTGAGGCTGAGAATCAGGACCCGTGGACTCTTGATGATCTTCCCACTACACATACAACCTCGCCAAAACATGTTTCTTTGTTGAAAAATGGAAAATATTAATTGAAACTTCTCTCCATCTCAGACTCAGTGAAGGTGACTTACAAGCTATTTTCTTAACTACTTTGAATGCTGAGTGAGATTTTTAAAGCAGAACGAATCTAGGTTGCAAAATGCCTGGAGACCTGGAAGCTGTAGGGCAGCCCTCTCCAGTTCTGGCTGCAATGTAAAATTCTGATTCCATGCTGCAGATAATGGGGCAGAAGGCAACCAGTGTTTCAACTCCCTTTACTAGCTGCCAGGAAACCAAATTGCTGAATATGGAGTTAAAGGAAGGGAAGAACAGGAGAGGACAGGAAAGAGGAGGAGAAAGAAGGAAAGAAAGACAGAGGTGGGGCAAGCAAGAAGGCCTGTGAGCCACTGGAAAGATTTTGAAGACATGTTCACCGAGGACTTTTTTTTTTTTTTTAGATGAAGTCTCACTTTGTTGCCAGGCTGGAGTGCAGTGGCGCAATCTTGGCTCACTGCAACCTTCGCCTCCCGAGTACAAGAGATTCTCCTGCCTCAGCCTCCTAAGTAGCTGGGACTACTGGCGCATGCCATCATACCCAGCTAATTTTTGCATTTTTAGTAGAGACGGGGTTTCACCATGTTGGCCAGGATGGTCTCGATCTCTTGATCTCATGATCTGCCGGCCTCATCCTCCCAAAGTGCTGGGATTACAGGCGTGAGCCACTGCATCTGGCCTCACCAAGGACTTTTGTAAAAGACTATCAGACTGCAGTATTTTCCTTGTCAAACAGGAGCTGCAGGTCTGCTCAACAGTTTTGCTTTATAGCGAAATGTCCTGTAGTAAGACAGTAAGTAATCCAGAGGCATTATGAACCTGCTCTAAGCAGTCCAACAGCCCAATATAACATGGTTGGAAGCAACAGAAAGCAGATTCTGAATGATTGGCAGAAATGCATAAAAACCGAGGCTGTTTCCATGGAAAGAGTGCTTCAAAGAAGATTAGTTCAATTCACTGTATTAGCAAAATTAAGATCTGCAAAAATACAAATGAGACCATTCACCAGGGGATGTGGGGGTCATCGCCTCAGATGCAGGATGCATGTTTGGGGATAGGATGAGCAAGCCTCAGGGTTCTGTGGACCTAAGGGGGCTTCTTTTGTAGGAACACACATTCTGACAACACAATCACAGAATAGAAACCGCAGGCAGCATCCATAAGCAGGGTCTGTTCTGCTAGAATTGGAGGAACAGACAGACAGACAACTCAGGGAAGAAGGACCACTGGCTGGCTGCTGACTCTGCCCTCACTGTCCTTATTCTGCTCACATCAGGATGAATGAGGTGTTGTGTCAGAGACTGCGATGAGGGAATGGGGGCAGAGATGACGTGGAAAACAAGGACCTTCACCTGGGTCTGCAATCTCATGAGGCAGAACTCAAAGCAGTTTATATTTTTCCATATCTTAGGCTCAATTTGTCAGTTCTTAGTCATTTCTAGATTCCTCAAGTAAGGTGTAGTGAGTCAAAAAGATTTATTAGAGCTAAAAGAAAGCTAAGCATTGGGGGATGAAAAGATGAAACAGGAAATCCAGAGCAAAATCAGGGGTCTTCCTGACCTGCTTTTCTTTCCTTTCTCCCTTTATGTCCTTTTGTGCCAGCCATATCTCAGCCGTCATTCTTGTATCCAATTCTCCTGTTTATTTCCTCAGTCAATTCCTTAGAGCTATAAAGTTAAAAGAACCATGAGACATCAAAGATTTTAGCCTTCCGCTTTTTTGGATGATACAAAAGCCTGACAGAATATCTTGTCTTCTCTGTGAATACCTATGGGGACAATTTTAGGAGGTGATGATAAGGTTTGGCTGCATCCCCACCCACATCTCACCTTGAATTGTAATAATCCCTACATGTCAAGGGCGGGGCCAGGTGGAGATAACTGCATCGTGGGGGCAGTCCCCCCGTACTGTACTCTTGGTAGTGAACAAGTCTTATGAGATCTGATGGTTTTATAAATGGGAGTTCCCCTGCACAAGCTTCTTGCCAGCCGCCATGTAAGATGTCCCTTGTTCTTCCATTATGGTTGTGAGATCTCCCCAGCCATGTGGAACTGTGAGCCAATTAAACCTCTTTGCTTTATAAATTACCCAGTCTCAGATTTGTCTTTTTTAACAGCATAAGACCAGACTAATACAGGTGGCCTACCCCTTTGTTGGTATATTCACAGTATGACCCACCCCCTACACACAAAAAAATCCTTGTATTGATGCAATCCTCATTTGGTTTCTTCATGTGGAATGATTAAAATCACCTCTGAGCATCCCCGCCCTAACTGTCCTTCCAGGTTTGCTGCCTAGGTGGTGGCTCTATCTGCAGAAGCTGTACTGAGGTCAGATGTCAGCATCTGCTGCAGAATGTACCAGACCTGCCAGGAGGTGACACAGAGAGGACCATTTCTGGGAGCTTGTGCCACCAAGGAAAAGAACAACAGGAGATGATAGCAGTGAGGAGGAGCTAGGGTTTCAGGAGGCAGCCACACAGGGAGGACAAGGTGTGGGGAAGGGGAACTGGGAGGAGCAAGAAAGCAAGAGTGAAATGAGCAGCCAGAAGGAAACCAGTGGAAGTAGGCAGAGTGTGGCCATGCAGGGGTCCTTTTGGCTCAAATGGTTGGGTTTCCGGGAAAACAAGAAAAGATGTTTTCCTGCTGCCCAGCAAGAGATACTGTTACAGATGATCCTGATCAATACTGAATCTGCAAATTTGGAATCAAATGTCCAGGTGATTGCTGATCAAGTGCATGCTTCTGGCCTATAAGGCCACAACTAGGCTATCTGACCCATCTTAGAAACAAGTCGTATGCCCACTCTACAAAGGTAGGTAGCAATTCAAGTTGTCGGGGAACACAGATTTTTACTTCTGTAAGGCAAGAACCATGCTTGTAAGCATCTGATTTGCTGGACATCCTGTTATGAACATCTGGAGCAAGACAGAGCACCGGAAGGAGCTAGGGCTGTCTGAAATGGCCTCTTCCCCACTGTTTCTCAACCTTGATGCATGCACGGAAAGGTAGAGACCGTCAAAAGTTCCTGAGGAGGGAGACATGTGTCTGAATCCTGTCACTCACCTTTCTTTCCCTCCAGGATTTTGGCTAGCAGAACATAATCACAAAACTGAGCCATGAGCAGATCAAAACACCAGCTGGACTACAATTACCAATTGGGATCCAAGGCCGACATGAGGTTTTTGCCTTTTTCCCTGAGAATTAGAGACAGTGGGGCTTGCACAGTAGAATGCTTAAATTTAGTACTCAGTCAACAGGCTCAAAGCTGGACCTGAGAGTATGAGCTGTGTTGCAATGCAGAGTCTGGGGTAAGGAGGACCCCAGACCCAGGTAGCAGGGCAGGGAGGGGATGGAGACACAGGAGTCATGCCCTCCCTTTTAGATGACAGCCTTATGTCTGCCTAACTAGGCCCAATGGATATTCAAGCAACCACTTTACCATGACCTTAGTCACCTCCCATGGGGGAGGCAAAGAGTAGACAGGGTGGCAGGAAGCTGCCCTCTAGAAACCTGTGAGGGTTATGAATAGGATTTATCCTTTTATCCTAAAGACTTCCTGGCATCCTTCTCCATCACATACCTCCTGACATGAGAGCCCCCTTCTTTTGATGGATACACATCAGAAACATGCTTGAATTTGGAATTACGGTAGGGTTTCAGCATTTGGGACCCAGTATGGCTCATATAACCTGAGTCTTGTACAGTTTACCCTTCTTCCTAGTCCATTGTCCAAGTTGCAAGCACCCTGAGTAAACATCACATCTTCTACTTCCTTAACTCCTTACAGCAGCTAACGTAGGCTAAGCACACAGTATATATTCATGTTGTGCCTGATGGTTAGTTTTGAAAACTGAATCCCTGCAGAACTCCCCCTCTCCCACTCCTATTTAATGCACTCTCTTTCTGCCAGACTCTGCTCCACACTATCTGCCCCACCTCAACCCCTGGCTCTCCTTAGAACCCTACTGGCAACAAGCAACTCTGAGCCCGCCCTCCTTAATTAAACCCAGGAGCGTGGACAGCAGTACATTGCATCCTTGCCTGCTCCCAACTTCCAGATTTGTTACCTCTGCCACACTGGAGTTAATGAAAAGTGTGATAAACCCACTGTTTCATTTTCCTTTAATTAATACAAGAAATTGAATTGTGCTAAAGTCATTTTGGTTTGGAGGCCAAGCCCCTGGTCAATGTCTCACTTGCTGGCGGTGACAGAAGCTCTTTGTCTTGGGCTCAGAAAGCTTTCTCAGTCTGTGACCGCCAGGACCTCTTCTGTGGGAGGAGTGGCTTGCCCCCATCCAAGGCTGCCATGCTGGCTGCCTTCCCTAAGGCTGACAGTAAGTTGGCGAATCACAAGATCAATGTGTTACCGTGAAAGTTAACTGCGCTTCCCGTCGGGGGAGGAGTACATTAATAAAGATCTCCGTAACTGGGGGCTCAGAGGAATTCCCTGGCAGGAGTGAGTTTTCTGGGTCCTCCCTTCCACGCACGGGTGAGGATGATGGAAGTGTTTAATGCCCCTCACTGTCAGACCAGGAGTAGTTGAGGATGGCACAAAGACAGAAGGACTCAAGTGACTCCTTTGGTACAACTGTCCCCAAAGAGCAACTCATACACCGGGGATCTTGAGCTCTTTACTGGGAAAAGTTAAAGATGAGAGGATGTAATAAAGGGTTTTGTCTTGTAGGTAGAGGCAGAAGAAGGGATATCAAGGAAACTCTCTGTAATCAGGTTTAAGAGGAAGCATCTAAAATAGATGTTCCCAACTCTGGTGGATCATGAGACTTACCCAAGGAGCACGTTCAAAGTAGACTCTTGAGTCCATGTTTATGGATTGGTGAACATGGTCTGGGGTGGGGACCCCAGCACCAGCATCCTCTAAAACTTCTCAGAGGACTCTGATGTATAGCCTGGGGTGAAAATACAGATTGGAAGGCTGAGGACTCCTGTTGCTCTCATTTTCCAAGTTCCAGTTCCACAAGTATGCTCCCCGGCTTCCTCAGCTGACAAGTCATTCAGAGCCAAGGAGACTATGAGGATGTGCACATCTTAGAGTGTGCTCAGATCTCCTGTCAATTGTCAGCTTCTATGCAAAATATACCATCATGATGTCAACAGCAGTATCTTTATTGTAGGTGAGTCTAGAAAAGGAGATCTTGTTGTGGGGTAGGGTGGTGACAGCCAGGGTCAGTTCCCAGTGGCTAGGGACCCCCAGATAGCCAAGCAAAGAGCATGAAGACAAGAGTGGCTTCTTTCCAGATCACAGTGAAGAGGGGCGTTTAGCTTGGCTCTGCTTCTCTCTCTCTCTCTTTTTTTTTTTTGAGATGAGTTCGTTGTGTGTAGGAAGAAATCAAGACACAAGATTTTTAGGATTTAGATGATACTGTTAACTCCTTGGGAGTGGTTCTGAGTGAGTGTCACAGAAACAGCCAGGGTACTTGTGAGGATGTAGCTCATTCCCTTTAAATGAAAGTGCAGTGTTTGTGCCAGAAAAAGAGGAGAGGAGCTAGACAGAGAGAGGCAGATGAGGGAGGGGGAGAGAATGTGAGGATGCAAAGCACTAGAATCCAATGAAGGCAGACAAACGGCTGAGGACAGAAGCTTCAATGTATTTGATGAGCAGGGTAGCCTATCTGGGTCAAAAAAAAGGTCACTAGCATTTTTATTCTAAAAAGTGTTTAAAAATGAAGTGAAACTAACAGTTCAGACCCAAACAATGCAGTGGTAGAAGGAGAAAAATCATTATTTTTAAATAGCAGAGCTTAAACAGCCAAGTTATTGACAAAATGTTTCAGCACACTTGAAAAGTTTTTTATTTATTTTACATGTTTTCCTCTTATTATTACGATTATTTGTATTCTAAACCAACAGGGTTATTTTAGTATTAACAAGTAAAAGCGAAATGAGTTCTGAGAAGTAAAAGTACTGCTTTAAAAAAAAAAACCTTCATAATTAAACAACAGCATTTCTTTTTTAGAAACCTGATCAATGCATGGAAGGAGACACTGCCTCTTTCATTCACAACATCTTAAGAAAGTTGCCTTAACCTTGTCTGCAGTAGCCTACACAAGCACAACCAGTCACCCAGACCCAGTTTCTTCAAGAAGACTATATTTTTGTAGCGCAGAAATGTCTTGCGCCTTGGTGTGGTCGGTGGACTGCCAATATTGTGTTACCTGAGGGCGCTTTGGCAAAGTAGCTTCTTGAGCCCAAAGCAGACTCACAGGGCTGGCATCTGCCAGGGAGTGGACAATATATGAAACCTTCAATTAGTTACAACATCAAAGTAAGTCCTTTGCTCTTCGCTTGCCTTTGGGGGAATTAAAACTTTCCTTCTAACACTAACCTCATCTGACTTGTTTTCCCTGGGGATTATTTGTAAAGAAACGTCAGGAATGCCTTTGTTGTTTACATAAGTTTGGGTGGACTGATACTTAGGTTTTCCTGGGACAGTGCCAGTTGACATCTGTCTTCCCAGCAAACTTCTTTTTTTCTTTTTCTTTTTTTTGTGATAGAATCTCACTCTGTCTTCCAGGCTGGAGTGCAGTGGTGTGATCTCAGCTCACTACAACCTCCACTTCCCAGGTTCAAGCAATTTTTCTGCCTTAGCCTCCTGAGTAGCTGTGACTATAGGTGCATGCCACCATGCTCAGCCAATTTTTTTGTATTTTTTTTGGTAGAGATGGGGTTTCACTGTGTTGCCCAGGCTGGTCTCGAACTCCTAAGCTCAGGCAACCCACCTGCCTTAGCCTCCCAAAGTGCTAGGATTACAGGCGTGAGTCACCACCCTCGGTTGATGGCACACTTTATTATTATTATTATTGTTATACTTTAAGTTCTGGGGCACATGTGCAGAAGGTGCAGGTTTGTTACAGGGGTATATCTGTACCATGGTGATTTGCTGCATCCATCACCCCATCATCTACATTAGATATTTCTCCTAATGCTATCCCTCCCCTAACTCCCACCCCCTGACAGACCCTGGTGTGTGATGTTCCCCTCCCTGTGTCCACGTGTTCTCATTGTTCAGCACCCACTTATGAGTGAGGACATGTGGTGTTTCATTTTCTGTTTTTGTGTTAGTTTGCTGAGAATGGTGGTTTCCAGCTTCATCCATGTCCCTGTAAATGACATGAACTCATTCTTTTTTTATGGCTGCATGTTATCCCATGGTGTATATGTGCCACAGTTTCTTTATCCAGTCTATCATTGATGGGCATTTGGGTTGGTTCCAAGTCTTTGCTATTGTGAACAGTGCCAAAATAAACATGTGTGCATGTGTCTTTATAATAGAATGATTTATAATCTTTTGGGTATACATCCAGTAATGGGATTGCTAGGTCAAATGGTATTTCTAGTTCTAGATCCTTGAGGAATTGTCTTGCGGTCTTCCACAATGGTTGAACTAATTTATACTCCCACCAATAGCGAAAAAGTATTCCTATTTCTCCACATCCTCTCCAACATCTGTTGTCTCCTGACTTTTTAATGGTCGCCATTCAAACTGGTGTGAGATGGTATCTCATTGTGGTTTTGATTTGCATTTCTCTAATGACCAGTGATGATGAGCTTTATTTCGTATGTTTGTTGGCTGCATAAATGTCTCCTTTTCAGAAGTGTCTGTTCATTTGCTTCACCCACTTTTTCATTTTTTTTTCCTTCTTGTAAATTTGTTTTAGTTCTTTATAGATTCGGCTGTTTGTCAGATAGAGAGATTGAAAACATTTTCTCCTATTCTGTTGGTTGCTTGTTCACTCTGATGATGGTTTCTTTTGCTGTGCAGAAGCTCTTTAATTTAATCAGATCCCATTTGTCAATTTTGGCTTTTGTTGCCAATGCTTTTGGTGTTTTAGTCATGAAGTCCTTGCCTATGCCTATGTCCTGGATGGTATTGCCTGCATTTTCTTCTAGGGTTTTTATGATTTTAGGTCTTACGTTTAAGTATTTAATCCATCTTGAGTTAATTTTTGTATAAGGTGTGAGGAAAGGACCCAGTTTCAGCTTTCTGAATATGGCTAGCCGATTTTCCCAACACCATTTATTAAATAAGTAATCTTTTCCCCATTGCTTTTGTTAGGTTTGTCAAAGATCAGATGGTTGTAGATCTGTGGCATTATTTCTGAGGCCTCTGTTCTGTTCCATTGGTCTATATCTCTGTTTTTGTACCAGCACCATTCTCTTTTGATTGCTGCAGCCTTGTAGTATAGTTTGAAGGCAGGTAGCATGATGCTTCCAGCTTTGTTCTTTTTGCTCAGGATTGTCTTGGCTGTATGTGCTCTTTCTGGTTCCACATAAAATTTAAAGTGTTTTTTTCCAGTTCTGTGAAGAAAATCAATGGTAGCTTGATGGGGATAGCATTGAATCTATAAATTACTTTGGGCAGTATGGCCATCTTCACGATATTGATTCTTCCTAATCATGAGTATGGAATGTTTTTCCATTTATTTGTGTCCTCTCATTTCCTTGAGGAGCAGTTTGTAGTTTTCCTTGAAGAGGTCCTTCACATTCCTTGTAAGTTGTATTCCTAGGTATTTTATTCTCTTTGTAGCAATTGTGAGTGGGAGTTCACTCATGATTTGACTTTCTATTTGTCTGTCACTGGGGTACAGGAATGCTTGTCATGTTTGCACATTGATCTTGTATCTTGAGAATTTGCTCAAGTTGCTTATCAGGACAACATACCTTACACTCTTTAAAGTGGGTCTGGATCATAAACCGGGTGGCTGACATACTCCTAGCCTGCTGAAAGGTCTGCTATCAGGCCCCAGGGCCTTAGCTACTGCTGGCATCTCACTCTGCTCCTGGGGCAGGCCCAACACTCAACCTTTTTAAGAGAGACAGTGGCTTAGGACCAAATACGGTGTGGCTGCTCCAAAGTAGTACCCTACTGGACTGATGGTCAAGAAAGATTCTGTGTGTTCTCTTTCTCCCAGAGCTCCAGCCCTATTAGCTATACCCTTCTCTGGGAGACAGACTACTGCAGCTGGTTGGAGCCTAAGCCAACAAGAGAGGGAATCGGCACAGCAGCCCCCAGTATGGAAAGCCAGCTAGGGCTCAAGGGCTCCTGGTCCAAAGTCCTGGCAGACCAGGTCACTGACGTGTCCCTATCTGAAGCAGTTGGGATGGCCCTGAGCACTGAGAGAAACAGTCCTAGGGTCTTTTCAGGTTATTGGGGAAATGCCCTTTTGAGGAACAGCACAGCCCAGTTTCTGCAGATGAGGTCTTGATGCAGCCTGACTGTTCTTACTTCCTCTCTTTCTTTCCTTTTATTCGATGCTCTCTTTTATCCTTTCCCTATATTAGTTCCTGGCATCATAGCCGCTTAACAATATGCTGACCATCAGCATTCATCAATACTTTCAAAAGTCTTCTATTAGCTTGTATGCAAAGTACCCACTAACTCAGGCAGCACAATTGGCATGCAAGCCATAACCAGAGACATCCTGCACACTTCGCAAAGCATAAAGGTCTGAGCTCTGAAGCATCACGGGGAGATAGCATTGCTCGTGCACTGGGCCCTAGCATGCACTGAGAGGAAAGGATTAGGAGCTGTGCACTCCAGGGGCGAAGTCTCCACTAGAGGCAGGGGTCCCTTTGGAGACTTTCCTGTCAAGAGCTCTCCTAATCTGTACCTTGTGCTATTCTAGGCAAGTCCCTCTTACCATCTACCTTGGACTATGATAAGCTGACTTCTCACCAAAGGCATCTGTCTTCCTAGCCTCCCTTTTATCCTAGTCACCCAAAAAGTCTCTTTATATGACCTTCTGTGACTCATGCTAACAGTAGAACTCAAGGAGAAAACCACTGAATTCGAGATCAGAAGACCCAGAATCTAATCCCAGTTTTGTCACGAATATGTGATTTTCAGTAAGTGTTTTCAGCACTTCAGACCTCAATTATTTTTTCTATCAAATACAAAAATTGCACTGGATGAACTCCAAGGTCACTATATGTTTTAATGTTTTATAACCTTTCATCACCCAGCAATATGGTCTATGACTATGAATCTCAAATAATTCCTTAAGTTCTGGAAATCTGATAATCATGGCATTGCTGGACTGAGTTCCAACCCAGGAGCTCAGGGTTCCTGTCCCACAAGAAAGCATAAGGTCCCTGCAGAGCTGACCCAGGCCATGCTGGCTTTATTTGAGGTCTTGGCAGTACAGACACAAAAATAGAGACACCATGACAATTTCAACGTAGCTCTTATCTGTCACTGTGCTTTAGCTGCTTGCTGATGGGGAGGAAAGAGAGGTTTTGATGATTATGAAGGACTATGTGTGTCTGAAGGTAATGTCTTGTGTTAATGGGGGAAATTAATTCTTTCCTTTCCTTTCTAAGACTCCTATTGATGTAGATCTTGACAAGTAGCTGTTCTTTCCTCCCTCCCCTTCATGGGTAGACTGGAATAATGCCTCATGGGTATAACTAATCATCCACGTAGATGATTTGAGGCCTATTTTCATGAGTCTGAGGGCATACTTCAGATGCAGGAAAATGATGCCTCTACCTACTTTCCATCCTCCTTGCCTTTACTAAAAATATTCCTTCTTAGTTACATGGCTCACTTTGCTAATCCTTCCCAACCAGATACAGAGAAACAAGAAAAGGGGCTGCCGGGGCAGTGAAGACAATATCAGTATGATGTCCAAACTTTCAGCTTCACATCAACTATCAGAACTGGCCTATGACTATGGCAGCTCAGTACCAACAGGTTTGGAGAGGCCAAATGGCAGCTGAGGAGCCCAAGGTTTTGGTCTTTGCTCTGCCACTAATTAGCCAGGACCCCTGAGCAGGCCACCTTACTTCATATAGTCTCAGTTTCTTTATCTGCAAAATAGGGTGATCAGGCCAGCTCATTTCTTAAGTCGCTCAGCCACTACTCTTTCCTGGCTCTTTTCATCATTGCCTTTCTGTAACAAAAGATAGGAATTCTGTGCACTCGCTCCCAGTCCCCGGACAGCAGTCAACGTTTGATTTGGGCCCAGAGCTTCTAGGAAGTGAAGTTTGGAGGTGTGTGTGCTATTTCTGCCCCAGAAACCTGGGCTGGCTCTAGTTCTGGGAGATGGAGCCCTTAAGCATGCTGTGATGTTAAATGGTGGCTGCAGCCAGGGCTGGTCGTCTTCCAAAGCTCCCTGCCCAGGCCCCAGGGGAGCCCCCCAACCGCCTTGCTGAGTCTTCACTTGCTTCCTCGTCACGACTCTCAAGGCCTCGATCAAATGAACACATCTGACCTAAGGAACGAAGGAGGATGCTGCCAATTCCTAGACTGTTTCTCCACTAGCCCAGATTAGTTTATCAGTTTTGTTTTTGTTGCCTTAAGAAGCATGGAGCCTCTGTCTTCTTGGCAGACAATGTCGGTGTGAGAAAGAAAGCCAGAGGACTGGAAAGTGTCTAGGGCTCCAACAGCGCAGGCCTGGACTGCAGGATCCTGGATAGAAACAGATAGTTTGGAAGGGGCTGCGGCATAGGAAAGCATATGGGGCAGGTGCTGCAGCCTGGTGCCTTAACGCTGGTGTCTGGAGAGTTTTAGGGCTGTCCATAGAGGGGCTTTCTGCAGAAAATGAGTCATGATGGAGAGGCAGCCACCTTTCCAATGTGGTGAGCTTACTCTACTTCCACGGAACTCCAGAGGGGTTTGGTTTTTTAATTATGCAATATTGAACCCTGAGAGTAAGTCATGGAATTAATGTAAATAACAGTGTGATATTTATTGCTTTCTGCATATTATACAAACCTACACAGACAGCCACACAAGTGGGATAAATGCTTGACAGTGAAGAAAGTAAGATGTAGGGTCATTCTTTTCAAACTTTCCTCTCCATTGAGGAAGTAACACCACACTCAGGTCAGGAGTGATTATGATTTTGTCTGTTTGGACAAATTGCTTAATCACTTTAGGCTTCCTAGTCTATCATTAGTGAAAGTAATAGGGTGGGATTTGATTATTTCCAAAAAGTGTTAGCTCTAATTTTTGATAGTCAGTGGCTGGTTAAAAAGTAATATGTGTTCCTTCCAACCATTAACTCAGTGTGTATGTGTATAAAGAAAAACACAGCTAAATAAGGAATAAATCTCACCTAGAATCTCATGAGAAGAGACAAAGCAATAAGAAAGCCCAAGGAGGCTTGAGCTTAGCAAATCAGGAGGCAATTCATCTTGAGAAGAAAACAAGTGATATTTACATTATTAAATCACAATTACAAAGCAAATCAGCTGCAGAAGAGAAGAGACTATTTCCATCAATTATTACTGAGCTGAACATAATTTTTCAATCACCAGCAGATTGTAAATGGGGGCTACAGCTCATCCAGGAACTCTTCTATCATAGGAGTTATTAATCGGGTATTAACTTTGTCGAATTAGCAAGGACACTGACGAGATGGTGAAGGAAGCAGGAAGGGTATAGGGCTGGGGCGGGGGGAGCACACTGGAGGACACAGCAGGTGAATTCCTGAGACCGCAGAGGCACAGAACACTCTAGAAGGCCTGGGATCTGTCATTTATGTAGCTGGTCCCACTGCTATGTTGAAGAAAACACCCATTTCTGGGGTTTTCATTCCCAAAAAGTCAATACATGAACAGGTAAAAATAAAAAAATAGCACCTTCTTGACTGGCAATTCTGTTCCTGCTTAGGAGTGCTGAGGGCATGCCAGGGTGGTGCAGAGCTCTAGGTGAGGGGTGTGGCTCTGCTGCTGCCCCTGCTGTGCGGCCTCTATCTAAGGTCCTAAAAGTCTGAGCCGTCCCACCTTGGTGGAAGGTGTGGGCCACCTGTCCCATCAGAGCCTCATGTAGATTGGTGGAGAACGAAAGCACAAACAGAAGACTTTTTCCGTGTGTTTCTTCAATGGGCTGTGGTTCCCTAGGGGTCTCAGTAAAAACTGTTACAATTTAAGAACTTTCTAGGTTTTTGTGCCTCGTTTTCTACCTTCCTTTATCTTACCACTTTTTCAAACTCTGCTCCCACTGGATTTCTGTGCAGCACAAAGTAGGCTTCCATTCTCCTAAACCACTTTGCTCCCTGTCTGGGTTCAATGCCCCCTTCTCTCTCTGTTGTCACAGGACAGGCTGGGCTATCAGAAAACTGATTCGTGTTCTGTTCTCAGAGCTGCAGAAGAATGGAAGGAATGAAAAGCACTTACCCTGCCCCATTCCAAAAAAGGTGGCAGGCGCTGCAAATCCTCAGTTCTTAGCTTCTTGCTTCAGGGTTGTTAATGACTTTTGTGTCATGGGATCTAAAGCAGTTGCTAGGCACCCAGAAGTTTATTACTTTTCAAGCTTTTATTTCACAGAAACAAGCAAACAAAGAGTCTAGACTAGTGGAGATAGGTGGGCACCAATCTGGGGATTGATGAAAGGTCCAAAGCTTGGGTTTGTGGAGGTGTCATCACCAGTATAAGTCTCCTGTGTATAGTCTCCCTGCACCATGCCCACATCTTGTAAGAGATTCTCTTATTCAGCCTGCCTAGGGTTGCTCAAAGTTGAAGGTGCCGTCCGTTTCCCGCTGGGGCCCTGACTGTTATGCCTTCTTTGACCCTGGAGTCTTCCTTAGATGTCCCTCATCTGGTTCCTATAGAACCTACATTTGTCTTTGCATTTGTCATGTGAGAGCAGTGGCACAGACTACCTGTCATTTCCCACAATTTCCCAGGTGGACCCCCAGCCAGTGACAGCACCTCACAGTGGGTGAAGATGAAGCTGGGTCTAGAAGCCGTGACCGCTAGCCCCTTTCTTCCTTCCTTTCCTCTCTCCCTGCCTCCTTTCCTTCCTTCCTTCTTTCCTTCCTTCCCTCTTTTTTCAGCCTGCCTGCCTGACTTCTTTTTTCCTTTCTACTCTTCTTTCTTCCTTCCTGCCCCCCTTCCCTCCCTCCCTGCTTCTTTCCTTCCCTCCCTCTCTCCTTCTTCCAGAATCCGCAAACCAAGAGTCGTCAGCAATTTTCCTCAGAAAAGCACTACCAGCGAGGAAATAGCCTGTGGTGTAATTTTCAGAATTTCTCCTTCCCTCCCTCCCTCCCTCCTTTCCTTCCTTCCTTCCTTCCTGTCCTCCCTCACTTCCTTTGTTCCTTCACTCAACTAACATTTTTGAGCTCTTACACAATGAGTCTACCACTAGAAACTGAAAACTCAAGACGTTTTCTCAGCATTCTGTATACTTCAGTGAAGAAAGACAGTCTCCCAAAATATGACTCAGATTGAATTTCTCACCAGCCAGAAAGGCAGCCTCAACAAATTAACTACAAGCACAAACATTCTTATAAGTGAGATTTCAGGCATAGAAATAATAGAGTGTCACTCATATACCATCCCTCCTCCTTTCCCCTGGACATATCTGACCTTGCTTATAAGTCTCCTGTGTATAGTCTCCCTGCACCATGCCCACATCTTGTAAGAGATTCTCTTATTCAGCCTGCCTAGGGTTGCTCAAAGTTGAAGGTGCCGTCTGTTTCCCGCTGGGGCCCTGACTGTTATGCCTTCTTTGACCCTGGAGTCTTCCTTAGATGTCCCTCATCTGGGTTCCTATAGAACCTACATTTGTCTTTGCATTTGTCATGTGAGAGCAGTAATTCTCAACCTGGTAATTTTGTCCCCTGGAGACATTTGCCAGAGTCTGGAGACAGTTTTTGTCTTTATAGCTGGGGTTGGGGAAACTGTACTACATTGCACAGGACAGTCTCTCTTGACAAATCATTATCTGAACCCAAATGTCACTAGCACCAAAGTTGAGAAACCTACATCAAAATGTAGATGGATATTGAAATCCCAACATCTCTCACTAGAGAGAAGGAAGCTCGGTGACTGCAGAGACCATCCATTTCATCCCCAGGGGCATCCCCAGGGCCTGATGTAATTCCCGACACATGACTGGGCCTCACAAAAGGACCGCTGAAAAACAGAAAGAACAAGTAAGTCCGTTCAGCAGTGAAATGTAGTGCCAGTCTTATGCCATCTAATTGTCTAGTGCTGAGGGCAAGACTGATTACTCATAACTAAATATAAGCTTAGCAAGAATTAACTCAATACACGCATGGTGATTAAGCCCCTCAGCAGGGTTTCAAGGACAGAGAAGATACTATTTAGTTGGGGGAGGCCAGTGCAAAGAAATTTAGCTCTAGCTATAGACAGTGCTTAAAGAAGCCTTGAAATGTTCTCATCTCAGCAGGCAGAACTGGGATGATGCAGAGGGTAGGGACACAGCACGGACAGGGTGAGGAGGAAGAGACATTCAGGAAATTACACTGTGGGTTATTTCCTTACTGGTACTGCTTTTCTGAGGGACATTGCTGATGACTCTTGGCTAAGTGGATGTTGGTTACAGAAGAAAATTCTATCCTTTTAGGTGAACTCAAGGAAATTGCAGTCATATGCCAACTGCTATTTTCATGTTTTGCCTTCTCAATATAGTTTCTCACTTCTATATGATTAGCAGGGAAAGATACCTATTATGTGCAGAACACATGCTAGGTTTTTTGGGGGGCAAGTTAAGAAAGCAGGACTGGCAACTAGACATCACTGAATGCATAACTAATGCATTGAATCCTGCAAAGCACATTGTTTCATAATTGGTCGTATTTGTATAGTTTATAATTTTAGACTTCAAGGGATGAGAGGGTCACCTTTAGCTTTTCTTGCTAGTTTTGCAGACCCAGCTTCTTCCAGGTCATAACTTGTTCCTGGGAAATAAGGTCTGAGCAAACCAGCGTTTGCATCCAATCCTGGGAGAGGTCAGCAACAAGAAAACTAATCTGAAAAGCGTGATGGTGGAAGTTTGATTTGGAAGGGTGAGGACTGATGGATGCTCAGTGAGCTAGAGCCCACTGTTCCGAGGTCAGGCTTCAGTGGGCTAATATCTCATCAGGAGGCACCAGACCCCTCACTATCTTGCAGTAACAGCCCCTCCACTGTGGAGATGCTCCCCGCCTCTTCCACACACTGCTCACTGTGATAGCCCCGCGGAGGGCTCCCAGGTGAGGACAGAGGGCAGATGATGGGGGCAGCCAGCACCCAGGGCCTTGGGGAACATGGCAGCAGCCATGTTGAATAGGGTTTGTGGTTTTCTGTAACCTATTAAATTTTGCCCATTACGGAGAGGAGAGAAGGGCTGCCTTCAGATCCAATCAAGCCTGCTCTATGGGAAACAGGATGAACTGACTTGTTGGAAACCCACGGCAGCACATAAATTGCTTCATAACTGCAGGGACATATAATATCAGCACACAGCCAGTATGCACACCCCCTAGAGAGGATGTGATTTTCAGTCTAAAATGTCTATTTATTTTTTTCAGTAGGGTTTAATAATCATGCTCTGACCCCGCGCTGAATAAACATGTCAGGGGCATTGCCAGCATAACATCTGACTCACCCTCTTCCTGTGAGATATTTGTAATTTCATGAACAGAGTGTAACACCATTATAATAGAATGTATCACATAAACTTGGATATATTACAGGTCGAATCCTTTCTCCTAAAACATAACAGTGACACTCTTAAATGATCTGACCTAAATCCCATGCTTCTAACACCAGCATTGTGAAAAAGTTTCACAGAGTTTGTGCATCTTGTTTCTGTTTAATTGTACACTCTGTAAATTCAACACAGAACCACAGTGCATTGTACACCCATCCGGTGGGCACTTCAGAGATGCCAGCTGGCTGCTTAGCTTGAGAGAAGCCTGGAGTGTGCAGTGACCTGAGCTGGCTTACATGCTACAGGTGAGCCTCCTTAACTCAAAAGGTCACCTCATTCCCAGAGCAGTGTCCCCGTGGGACTGGATGATTCCCTGCAAGTAACAACCACTTCTAATAGGGCAGAAACAAATAGGACTTGAGGTCCCCTTGGGCAAAGGTTAAATCTTCAAATCTGCCCTCCAGTGAGATCCCTTTGAAATGCTGCTTGGGATTGCATGTTCTCCCTTGCCTTAGAGGGTCTTTGTTTACATCTGTTCATCTGTTGTAATACAGATGCCAGTCCTTTCATTTTCAAAAGGGTCTCAGTGTAGACACTACATTACATGTTCACTCTGCATTTAAATCATTCCAGACTCAAAAGCAGTTCTCTTGTGTTTAAATATCCTAAGCCAATTAGATATTGATAGAGGCTACTGTTCTCTGTCAAAACCCTTCTTTGTCAAATTCATTCATTTATTCATTCATTCATTCGTTAGAGATAACCTACTTTATAGACTATAATCTCTGCCCTCACACAGCTTATGTTTTAGTGAGAAAGTACAGACATCAGATGATATAGCAGATGATATGTGTTAGTTGTTATTGACTATCAAACTTAAATAGTGGAATCCTCTCTTTCTCTCTCTCTCTCTCTCTGCCAATAAAATCCTCTATTAACATTTTATCGAGTTATAAAAGCTGAGCTGCTATTTTGGGGTTGGGGTGGAGGGGATGTGTAGGAATTCAAGGTTTTGTAGTCCAGTGCTCACTATCTCATTCTCACAGCTGTTCATATTGTCTCCCTGCCTGTGTCTCTCCCTCTTCTCTCTAACCCTCACAGAGACACCTACAGAGGTTCAGAGGAAACCCTAGGCATTTTATGAACTGCAGTTAAGTATAAACAGTTTCCCATTGTTCAGGAGAGCACAGTGCAATTGTGAAAACAATACATAAACATATGAAACTTTACATAACAATGAAAAATTGAACAAGTCAGAACAAAAGAAAAGATGTCCAAGGCCTCGAGAATTAAATAGCTTATAATTCTAATAATTGTTAGAGGAATTTTAAGGCAGGAGAGGTCACACTGGGCAGGAAATTTAAAATTCATTTTTAGCTAATTTTTTTAGAATTTAGGGATTTTAATTAGAAGAAATTCCATATATCTAGTCAAATACCCTCGTGATCTGTCTTGCTCATTTCCAAGTGCGTGGTTGTCAGCAGCAATAGAAAATAGCTGAAAAGACTTCATGTCTTCCACATTAGCCCATAATGACATTATTCAACCATTTATGCAACAAATGATAAATGATTCTACCTGTGTTTTATGTAGAGGGTGGTGAGGGTGGGGACCCAACTCTCTTCCATAAAGAAGCAAGGGCAGTCACCTAAGGCATCAGGTGTGGGAGAAACAGCAGTAGTGAACACATAAAGTGCATTGGACTTTTCAGAGGAAGTTATCAAATAAATGTATGCTATTATTGTCTCTTGTGCATTGTGCAACATAGTCCAGTTGAAATTACTTAAAAATATAAACAATACTTTTCTATAATATTCTATTTTTACAATTCCCTGATTAAATGAAAGCCTATTAATCTGTTAATGCCTGCATTAGGCAGAAGGAATACAGCTGTATCAGGCAATCACTCTCTTCAGGGAGTTGGAAGTCTGAATGTGACGAAGATGATGACTACAGAATGTGGCTCATGCAGCAGGGAGGGATGTGGCAGAGGCCTGGGGCAGATAGGAAGGCACAGAACCAGACTGCCGTGAGTAGTTTCTGGGAAGAGCTGAGGCCCAAGCTGAGACCCAGAGAATGAGGATGAATTAGCACAACCAACACATTTTGAAAGGGCGTTCCAGGCAGCAGAGGTTCCATGTCAGGAAGCAGAGATAGGAGGGAGTCAGATGCTCTGAAAACGCAAGAGGATCTCCATGAGGCCAGGGTGGGTTGAGCAGGGCTAGGCATGAATGGCTTTAAATATCATCTCAGGGCTGCTTCTGACAGGTAATAAGACCAATAAAACAAGGGGCAAGACATCTGCTCTGCTCTTAAGAAGCTTGCAATGGAGTTGTTGAGAAAGACAGCACACACACTGATACATTTGCACACATGTGGAATTCATGATGAAGCATTCACGCTTTTAACAGATATTTATTGAGTGTCAACTATGTTTGAGGGACTGATTAATTGGATGCTCCATCACTGCATGCTGTGGGATTCCTGCCTTCTATGGAGGAAGCAGGTAGTAAAGAGATATACCAATATAACATTCAACCACAACAAGGGCAGTGAAGACAGGCCAAAGTAGTAAGATCCCCATCCACTAAAAAGTGCTGAGTGATCACCATGTGCCAAGCACTTGCCCTGAACCTTTGTTTCCCTTTCTGTGGTGCTGTCCATGCTCGGGCACCCAGGTTCCCACTTTGGGGCCAAAGCACTCCTGCCCCAGCTGCCTGGAGGACGGTCTGCTGAGCCCTCTGGGGAATTGAGGCAATGGGCTGTCTCTCCTTATGCTATTCTCATTCAATGCATAGTTGAATAAATTATTTCATTTAACAAATACCAGGTATTTTGTGCTAGGCACAGGTCTATGCATGGGTCCACACTAATGAACAGGACAGGCAAAGCATCTGCCCTGGAAGAGCTTAGATTCCAGGGAGGAGAGCCGGCCAACAAACCAATAACATGGAATTTATCAAGGGTCAGTGGTGCAGGAAAAATATATCAAGCAGGTTGAAGTGGGGTGGGAGGTAGAGGGAGCTGTGGGAATGACCAATCTGTCCTGGGTGGACAGAGAAGGTCTCCTGGGTAAGGTAATACACAAGCTGAAGAAGTAAGACGTGAACATGTGGGGGTGGTGAGAGAGACAAAGGCATTTAAACAGCAAAAGATGGACACTACACAATCCATGCATCAAAGAGCATGATGATTCATAAAAGAATACCTCAGAACCCCACTCAGACCTGACTCACATGCAGAGAAGATGAATCTGGTTATATTCTACCCAATTCCTCTGGCCAACCACAGTGAACACACCCCTGACTAGGAGCTAAAAAATGTGGATTATAATCTAGACTTGCAGTTTAATCATGCACACCAGCAAGATAAAGACGGTGATTCCTTCTCGGCCTGTCTTGCACGGTTGTTTTGAGGTTTTTATGAGGTAATGA
>PVKP010036760.1:0-22216 GCA_004027715.1 Plecturocebus donacophilus | reverse complement strand
TTTTTTTTTAAATCAACTCCAGCTTTTAGTTATCATAGCATTTACCCATTTCAGGTGTACAATTCGGTAGTCTTTAGGAACTTCAAAGTGGAGAAGTCATCATCATAATTCAGTTGAGATCATTTTCATCACCCAGTTGGATTCCTCATGCCTGTTTATGTTAAACCCCATTCTCACCTCAAATTTAGAACAACTATTAACCTACTTTCTTTATATATTTGTCTACTCCAGACATTTCATATAGAAGGAATCATAGGGTCTGTGGGTTCTTGTGACTTGCTTCTTTCATTTACTGTAATGTTTTACAGGTTCATGGGTGTTGTAGCATGGGTCAGCATTTCATTCCTTTATGTTTTCAAGTAAGATTCTATTGTATGAATATGCCACAATTTTTCTATCCATTTACCTATAGGAGAGCTTCCTGGTTGTGTGCAGTTTGGGGCTACTGTGAATGATGCTCTGTGAGCGTTCATGTGCTACTTGACAGTATGAGTCCTTCTTGGTGGGCGGCATCCTCGAGCACCCTTTCATTTCTCTTTTTCTGTTTTCCATGGCACTTTTCAGGCAAAACTCTGCTTTCTCTTGAACTGCATCATTCAGGACTCTGCAAGTTCCCTGAAGTAGGAGGAAAAATGACCACGTCCAAGGTGAGTAGGGTTGGCCTCTCTTACGGTTAAAATTCCATCTCACTGCTCAGATTGTCATGTGTTTTTCTCTGCCCTGGGAGTACTCAAGAGAACAACAGGACATTGGGGATCTCTTGTCTTCTGACTGATTTTTGTATTATTAGTAGAGATAGGGTTTCATCATATTGGCCAGGCTGGTCTCGAACTTCTGACCTCAAGTAATATGCCTGCCTCAGCCTCCCAAAGTGCTGGGATTACAGGCATGAGCCACCGTGCCCGGCCAGAAAGCCTTTATTTAAAATGTCTAATAATACTGAAGATTGGCCAGTCACTTGTGTAGTGTCACTCATTTACTTCTCAGAGCAGCAGAATGAGGAGGTTTCTGGTCTCTTCTTCTCTTAAACTCATGAAATATGAGAAACCTGCTCAAAATCACAGAGGCAATCAAGGATCAGGAATGTTAGCCATTCTGCTGACGCGAAAGAGAGAGGCGAGAAGAAAGAAAGAATTCTCCATTGAGGGCCCTGTGCCCTGCTGGGTGGGTGTCTGGAGTGCTTTCTTGAGTGATGAAATCCACAGGCTGCTCTACTCCCCGCCCCGTCCTGCGTTGGTGTGACCTCTTCTTTTCCAGACCTGGCACCTACTCAGGTGTACCCACTGCTCCAAGTACCCAAGGACAGTGATTACCATAGCTGTTCTTAAAAATCTTTAAATTCCTCCTTATGGCACAAGATGGCTCACACACTGTTACCAGAAAAAAATGACGACCTGGGGCAAAAATATTTACCCCTTGAATAGTTAAGGAAGAATAAGAAGCTTCTACAGGATAAAGAAAAAAGTTCAAACAGATTGGAAGAAAGAACACTAAAAGGCAACTGTAAAAGAAGACATAGAGATGGCCGATAACCTTGAAAAGTGATAACATTCATTTATAATAATAAGCGAGAATAATAGAGTGAATTGTTCTTCCTAATCAGATTACCAAAACCATGGGAATATTTATAACCTGCTCTTGGCCATCATAAGGAGAATTAGGATATTTGTATTCTGTTGAAAGATTAAAGAGGTAGGGAGAAAAGTGAGAAGAAAGTATACAATTATATGATTATAATATTAAGTGTACTTACTTTACACATTTTAATTTTCATATGAAATTATTTTAAATGATGGAGAGTCAGATGTTCTTATATCTTACTCCTTACTATATCTTTGTAAGATTGATAATGGGAAATATATAAAATTAAATATTTATTATTTAGTGTGGCTAAAAATAGATAATCAGTTCCGTGGAATACTATGCAGCCGTAAAATAGACAATGGTAATAACAGTAATAAGTAATACCAGCTAATGTTCATTAAACACTTAGTCTGTGCCATAGACTTTTCAAAATATTGTGTATTTCTTTGTTTAATTCTTGAACAAACTCTGTCATGTAAGAACTATTATTCAGAGAGGGAACAAGACTTATAGGCAAACGTTCTGAGGTCACATGGTTAGCAATGGGCAGACACAGAGGCATTCTGGCTTCTGGTCAGGACACTAAATGCTGCAGTTGGCACATATGGTTTGTGCCTTGTGAGTACAGAAGACACACTACATAGCTGTCTCACACAGAGTACTATGAAGCAGGTTCACTGTGCACTGATTACCAACTCATATGAGTCCTGTGGGACAGAACACACTCACAAGCAACAGATTACATGAAGCAAATTTATTACTACAGGTTGGCAGCAAGGGAGCCCAGAATCCTAGGGTCCACTGTGAGCTGGCCATCCAGGGCTCAGGAAAGCTACCTGGAGCAGATGGAATCTTGACTGTATGTTCCCCACTTGCACCAGAGCTGAGGCACCCCAGAAGGTAACCTGCCCCTGTGTATATACTTCAGGGTGCCATGACTCATGGAAAAAACTGGAAGGACATCCTGTTTCCAGGGGAGAGAGGAACAAAGCCCAGGCTGTGAAAGGCAGTTCCTCCCCATAATATTGCTTTCCTAGAATAATCTACAGTTATTCTTAATAACTACAAGCAAGAAAGGGGAAGAACTGGGTGGGGTCTGCACCCCAGCTGTCCTGCAGTGCCTCCCTGACCCAGATATCCCCCTTAGCAAACGACTCCATTTCATATGCCCATCAACCTCCTCAGGTCTGGAGGTGTTGATCGATCTTGTTAGATCAGTGTGACACCTTGACGGACACAGTCTCTGCCAACTTCTTAGAATGACAGCTGGAATACATTCAGTGGACCCCAGAGGAGCATTACAAGCAGGACAGCCAGACCTTCCTGAAGCTGTGATCCTGCCTGGGTCCCTAAGACCCATAAGAAGCTGCTAAAGATATCAAAGAAGAATCATTCAGGTGGCCCCCAGTGTCTGAAGTGAGTGGGCCTGCTTCTGGGTTGCCTCTCATTGTGTTTTTTATAATAGCTATTCATCCAGAGAAGGCCGGAGATATTGACAGTCACAGGCAGTCACAGATCCACTACTCCCAGTAGAGCTAAAAGCACAGAACACTTGTGTTTTTTCAACCTTCCCAAGTGAGTGAAGGAATGTTGCTGGGCTCCCAAGGCAGTGGCCATAGAGAAAGCAGTATTGGTCATAGGTGTCTCATCATTTTTCATGGGAATTGACTCGTAGGAGTAGGACATAAACCTGGAGCTAGGTACACCTCCAGGCAGGTCCCCTAGTCAGCCTGGGGCACAGTTAGGCTTCTTGTCCCATGGTACATCTCACTCCCAGGGTGACCTCTATGGGTACTCCCAGCATGCCCAGTGTTTAGGATCTAACAGTCTGCCAGCTTTCCAGGCATGATGTTGCCCACCTTGTATCTGGGTCACCCTCCAGACCAGCCACAGAGAAAGCCATAAGGCTCAGGTGCACACAGCTCCCACTCCCTTGTTTGGCTGTTCTGTGACCCATTCGTGGGAATGGGTACATTATCTTTTGCCAGCGAGATCTCATTTTTGGCACGGTTGCATAAGCTCAGTTCCTCCGTATGATGTTCATGCAGCCCTTACAGAGAAGAATATCATTCATCTAGTCCTGGTTTTCGTTATGTGAAACATTTCTCATCCCGGTAGTCAAAGGAGCATCGTGCGAGAAAGCACAGTCCACTGTTGCTTTTCTGAGGTTGTGCGATTCTGCTGCCTTGCACCAGTTACCACAGGGCCCTCCTGCTCTCTCTCATGTGGCAGGTGCCAGGTCCTGACTTGACAAGCCAGGGCTTTGGAGCTGTTGATGTGCACTGTGGTGTGAGGGATGCTCGTGTGGTTTACTATGGTTAGGATGAGAGGGTCACTGTGGTTGCTGACCGAACAAATCCAGGGTAGCAGATGGAACACTTAGCTAGGTGACATGAGGTGGCTGCAGCTTGAGATAACTTAAGGAATGTGCTGTGCTTCCAGGCCTCTGCTGCCACATCATTAGGGGAACAGCAGATTGGTAGCTGTTGGATAGGGGGTGGGCTGAGGTGGTGCAATGACCCAGTCTGTCTGTCTCTGTACTGAGACTGCTACCAGTGCAGACATCCATTCTTCTGGTTGCTTGGCCCAGACCTTCCTGCATCGTTGTTCAGTCAGGAAGGGAGGTCATGTTCTGTGTGAAACAATATTCCTGCTAGTGCCAACCACAGGATCAGTGTCCCCAGCACCACCAGAGGGCTCTGGTACCCCCTACGATATTCCATTGTCTCATTCTTCACCACTGTGGGATCCCATAGAAGTCAGGGGATGTTCAGGGAAGCACTCCTCCAGATTAGAGTCACAAGGACCTTTGTCAGTTACCGCAGTGATCTGAGCCACAAACCACCAACAGGATGTGCACTGTAAAGGGGAGAAGGAAAAGTAATTTTTGGGAATCCTGAGATTGCGGTTTCACAAGCACAGCCTCATCAGCCAGCTGCCAGGCCAGGCAGATACTGACTGAATTCCTCACTGTTGCTGGGACAATTAGCAAGGTTCATTGAAATCTATATACGTGTCACCCAGGATGCAGCATTTAGACTTCTAGGGGGCTACATACAAGTACACTCAATGAGTGCGCTAATAAGAACACAGGACTTCTTCATTGTTGGACTTCTGATGACGCTTGGGACAATCAAGGTGTATCATTGTCAGGACACAGGCCAGAATGAATGGAAATTCTCCACGTTGACCTACATCTCTGAAGATCCAGAAAAACTTTGAATTTTTCCCCTTGGCCCGCTCAATGTTGCTTCTCTCCCAGTAACCATTGGTCATGAGATTGAGGTTGCATATGTTTGATGCTGTAGGAGGCAGTGACCTTCAAGGACGTGGCTGTGGCCTTCACTGAGGAGGAGCTGGGGCTGCTGGACCCTGCCCAGAGGAGGCTATACCGAGATGTGATGCTGGAGAACTTCAGGAACCTGCTCTCAGTGGGTGAGGACAGAACGACAGGCCCCAGGAGTGGCTTTGTATCCTAGGATGTTCAAGTTTGAGTGTGCAGTGGGAACCTAAATTTTCAGTAAATGTTACCCTGATATTACCTAGAATATGTTGGGATTAAGCATATGACTTTGCCTTTTCACGGGCATCCACCATTCAACCAAGATACTTTATACTTTCTAAGGGAGGAAAAGTTTTGGATGATGGATATAGCAACCCAGAGAGGAGGGAATTCAGGTAAGAAACAAGCAACTGTGTGTCTTTGTTTGTGACTTCCATCTGTTTTACTTCTGTGCATGTCCAACTCTGTTACTTTGTTCTACATGGCAAACATCTTTCCTGGATTGTTGTAACCTCCTTCCAGCTGGTGGCCCTGCTTCCTGCCTTCCCACCCTGACATCTGTTCTCCTCATGGCAGCCAAAGTAATCCTTAGGACGTGGAAGTCAGATTGCCATTCCGCAGCATAAGAGCCTTTCTGGCTTCTTAATTTTTATGAAAGTTACAACCTCTTTAAGTGGATTTTAGAAACCCCTGTGGTCTCCTCTTCACTCTTCACTGCCTCTTGACTACACCTCTCATACTCTCCCTCTTTCTCCATCTTTTCTGGCCACATTGTAATCCCGCTTCTTTCTCCATCCTGCCAAGGACACTGTATCACCTATTGCTGGTACCCATGACCACAAATTTAGCCGATTAAACAAGAAGTATTTATTGTTTCTCTGTTCTTTAGGCTTGAAGTCTGACACATCTCACTGGGCAAAAATCAAGCTGTCTTAGGGCTTTGTTCCTTTCTGGCTGTTCTTGGGAAAAAGACTTCACTTTGTTTTACCAGTCCATAGACACTGTCCACACTCCTTGGCTCTAGTTTCCATTCCTCCACCTTTGAAGGCAGCTGTAGTACATCCTTGACCATCTTTCATAGTCACGCTCCCTCTGCCACTCTTCTTATGCCTCCGTCTTCCACTTTTCATTTCCCTTATGATTGTATTCATCTCCTGTATGATCCAAGTTGAATTTCCTACTTTCTGCTTAGCTGACTAGTGACCTCAATGATATCTGCACCTTAATCTGCCTTGCTGTGTAATGTATTCGGTTCATGGGTCCTGAAGATTGGATGTGGACATCTTTCAGGAATCATTATTTCCCTACTGCAGAAGATTCTGCCTCAGAGCCTTCACTTGCTTTTCTCTCTGTTTGGAATCCTCTCTCCCCACAAAACTTACTGACCCCCTCTGTTAGTTTATGCAGGTCTCTGCTGAGTTTTAATATCATGGGAGAGATCATCTTCAAGCACCCTGTTGAAAATACCATCTTATCTTTACTTGGCCTGCATGTATTATATGTCATATGCTTTTGTTTACTGGTAGATCACCTCTTCCCTTTCAAATATAATCTCTACATGGTGTTTGTTTGTTTATGACTGCATCTTCAGCTCCCAGAATAGTCCTGGTACATGGAAGGATCTGTATATGTTAGTCTGTTGGAAGCCATAGGGATTTGATTTCAGGACCCCACATGGATGCCGAAAGCCAGAGGTGCTCAAGTTTATATATGTGAAGTATTTGCCTATAACCTGTGTACATCCTCCCATATATTTTAAATTGTGTCTGGACAGTTATAACACCAAATGCAATGCCTGCCTATCACTTCATTCACAAGGAATCAACATAGGACTCAGCGTGTAAGAAATTCCAGTTTTGCTTTTTTGAAACTGGATTTTTTTCCCCAAATAATTTGTTATGCATTGTTGGTTGAATCCATGGATGCCAAACCCATCGATAAGGAGGGCTGATTATATATTGCAGAACAGTTGTTGTTGTTTTGTCTGCAAATGGCTGCTTATCCATTTTCAAGTTTTTCCTTATGTTTCCTTGACATGATTGGTTTTTTTGTTTTGTTTTGTTTTGTTTTTTGTTTTTAAAATAACCTTTACTTTTAAAAAGTTAAGTACATTAGAGGAAACTGAAAAACACAAGAAACAAAGAGCAAAGTCACAATCACAAACAGTTTATAGTTTGACACATTCTTCTAGGTCCTGTGCATCTGTAGGCACAACATCCAATTTTATGGGACTGAGATTGTATAGTATGTATCATGATTTTTCACACAGACATGATTGGTTTTATGTGTGTGCAGTTGACCCATGTCCTGTGGAAACTTCTAAGCATAGCATTTTGTTTTTCATGACCACACTGAGTAAATGTGCCTTCCCTGGGACCTACCCTGGAGCTTTCCATAGGGAGCATATTTATATCTGGGAAAAAAGTCTTTTTGAATGAGGATTTCCAGCTAGCTTTCCTTTGAGAGATTTACCCATCTGCAGCCCATTTGCTTTTCCAAAGTCTGCATGCACTTCACTGCACCCAGGTTCCTCCTTCCTTCCCTTAGAGGGGAAGAATGAGGATGAGAAGACACAAGTTATGTAGCTGAATGTTGACTCTTTCTGGTCGTGTTTCTTCAAAAATGTGTATATTTCCCTCACCTTTACTTTATACAAATTTAGTTGTCAAAAAGTTAAAGGACACAGATTTTACAGACTTTTTCTTTATTTTTATAGATTTAATGCTATATTTTGAACTGGTAAGCTTCATGACCTGGAAGGAATTAGGGAATTACTTTCTCAAAATAGAAACATCCTGAGAGACCTTCTCTTATCCTTAAAGACCTCTTATTTATGAGTCGTAGTGTATTAAATATATCTATTTACAGATGAGATGGGATTGTTCCCTTGACTGTCTTTATGGACGGGAACTGGAGGGTTTGTTTCACTCAGCCCACTCCTTGCGGAGAGGCAGTATAAAGCGAGTGAGTGCGGGAACCGGAGCAAATGAACACTGGAATTGGCTGGTCGCTCCTGTCTGGTGTGAGCAGGCTCTGTGCGGGCCCACAGCAGCGTCCAAGTATGTTACACAACCAGTACTCTTTTAGCTCTGCTGTCTGGGGAAGTGCCAGCCAGCTCAGTGGAGCATCAGGGTAGCAGCCCCTGCCCTCTTGGCACCTGGGTTCTTGTCCCACATCCAGGAAGAATCAGGTCACACCAACTGTGTGAAAGGTGATGAATGCAGAAGACTTTATTGAGTGGTGGGTGGCTCTCAGCAGAAAAGGAGGCTAGAAAGGGGATGGGAAAGTGATCTGTTCTTGAAGCCTGGCCATCTCTAGCCGAGCCCCTCTGAAGCCACACCATCTGAGGTTAGCCGCATCCATCCGTAGTTTCTGACATTCAGTTGCTTCTCTGCTCGCCGCTCAGCTGCTTGTGTTGCTCTGCCAGCTGAAATCCATGGGCACAGATAGTGGCAGGGCAGGCCACAGAAAGCAACATTTGGGTGGAAAAATGGGGTCATCTATTTTCACTTAGGGCCAAGGTTCCAGGATGGGGTTTGGCCGGGAGCCCAGCCCTTCCGTATCACCACTGTATACCAATAGATACCCATCCACTTACCTATTAATATTTTCCAAGATTCAACCTTTGGAACTTAACTCTCTATCAGAAAAATTTACCTAATTCAGGACCTGGTAATATTCTGACAGAGTTTTGAATGTTTTATGAGCATGAACCATATTAAGAAACACCTTTTTCAGTTTTCAGCTGGACAGTTTTCATGCGTGTAGATGTATATGAGTGACTTTAGCTTACATTTCATGTAACAACACCTTTCTTGCTTGACTCCATGCTGTGATAATTTTCATTCTGGTTCCTTTTTGTAAATGTCTATCGCAGGTTTTTTTTTGTTGTTTTTTTAAAAAGATGGGGTTTCACCACGATGGCCAGGCTGATCTTGAACTCCTGACCTCAGGTGATCCACCCACCTCGGCCTCCCAAAGTGCTAGGATTACAGGCATGAGCCACCGCGCCCAGCCTATCGCAGGTTTAACTTTATTTCAGCTCACTGATGTGTAGTCTTGAATATAAAACAGTTATAAAGGCCTATTTATCTACATCATAGGCTTTCTTTTCATTCCAAGTGATTCTTCACATCTTTGATTGTTTGATCAGGAGCATCCCCCTTTGTGAACTCCTGAAAGGACAGCCTTTCATATTCCCCTCAGAACTGCAGTTGTCCCCTGTACTCTTTCAGATAACCAAGTTACTGTCTATATCAAAACAAAAAAATAAGATTAAGTATTTTATATGTGTTGTGCAAAATTCTTGTACAGAAATACTTTCAATTTGTAGATATAAACACTCTAAGGTGTTTGATGTTTAGTATCATCGAGGGTTAAACTAAAAATTTAGTGGGACATTTTACAGAGGACTGCTTTCATTTCACTCCAAGTGCAAATTGGGGAGTTTCTCAAAACTACCTTCACATTCAATAATTTCCTAGAAAGACTCACAGAACTCACTGGATCCATTTATTCTCACAGTTACTGATTTTTACAGGGAAAAGATGTATATTATAGTTAACCAAGGGAAAAAAAACAAGTAAGACAGAGTCCAGTGAAGTACCAAATGTGGATCTCCTATAGTATTCTCCCAGTAGAATGGGGCATGTTACATACCCAAGATTAGCATATGACTTAGACACAGGGAACTACCAAGCAGGGAAACTCAACTGAGTGCTGGGATCCAGAGTAATTATTGGGGCTCCATTATGTAGCCTTAATTGGTTGGCTGATTCCTGTGTGGTTATTAGTCTCTTGGTCCACTGGTTCCCTGTGACCTAAAGCCCCTCATTAAATTACCTTGTTATTTTTTCTGACATAGGGAATACCACCTGCCATTTCCCATCCCCAGAGCTGTGGCTAGTCACAACCCTAAATTATATTGTTTCACTATCAAGAGTTACCCAAGGTTTGCCCCCAAGCAAACACAGAGACTCTCCTCAGACGTGCCCCTTCAAGATCCTAGTGATTACCTCCCAGATACTGATGACAAAGTCCCAACCTCTATTTTTTAAAATGTTTTTTAAGCCATCTAGTACTGAAAGGAAGGTTAACTTCTTTTTTTTTTTAGGTTAACTTCTTTATAAGGATGTACGATATACAGGCAAATATACGAAGTATTTATTGTTATTGCTTTCCCTTACAGTTCCTCTTGAGTCATATTTCATTATGTACATAATAGTTTAGTAATTTATCATGTAAGACTTCAGGCTGAGTTGGAAAATTTTAAAAATAGTAGCAGGTTAAATGTGCATGTCATATTAATTTTTCATTAAAATTTTTATTTCTATCAAGGATTTTATATTTGAGACATGGTGCTGTATGGTTTTTTCTTCGTTTTTTTTTGTTGTTGTTGTTGTTTTTTGTGTGTTTTTTTTTGAGACAGTCTCACTCTGTCACCCAGGCTGGAGTCAGTGGCATGATCTCGGCTCACTGAAACCTGTGCCACCTGGGTTCAAGTGATTCTTCTGCCTCAGCCTCCCAGGTAGCTGGGATTACAGGTGTATACCACCACACCTGGCTGATTTTTGTATTTTCAGTAGAGACGGGGTTTCACCATGTTGGTCATGCTGGTCTTGAACTCCTGACCTCAAGTTATCTGCCTGCCTCAGCTTCCCAAAGTGCTGGGATTATGGGTGTGAGCCACCACACCCAGTGACATGGTATGGTTTTAGATCGCTCTCATGCAAACCAGAAACAGGGTGTGCTTGGAAAACACACGCTGAACGTTCATTGAAGTTTCATACCATGTCCTTAGTGTGAACTCTTAAAAATGCTGAACAGGGCATCACTTGTCCTGATCTCTTAATTTTGTATTCTGATAGGTGGCAAGATCCAACTTGAAATGAAGGCTGTTCCAGAAGCAGGACTACATGAAGGGTGGTCCTGGCAGCAGATCTGGGAAGAAATTGCAAGTAACTTAACCAGGCCTCAAAACTCTACCATAAATAGCTCTCAGTTCTCTGAACAGAGTGATGCCCATTCCCAGGATGAGGAAGAACTTGCTATAATGCACACAGGACAGACACCTTCCAATCGCGAGAAGTGTAAACAGTCCTTCAGTGATGTTTCCATCTTTGATCTTCCTCAGCAAATACACTCAGCAGAGAAGGCTCATTCCTGTGATGAGTGTGGAAAAAGCTTCTGTTACATCTCAGCGCTTCATATTCATCAGAGAGTCCACCTGGGAGAGAAACTCTTTAAGTGTGACTTGTGTGGTAAGGAATTCAGTCAGAGTTTACATCTGCAAACTCATCAGAGAGTGCACATTGGAGAGAAACCTTTCAAATGTGAACAATGTGGGAGAGGCTTCAGATGTAGATCAGCACTTACAGTTCACTGCAAATTACACACAGGAGAGAAACATTATAATTGTGAGGCATGTGGGAGGGCCTTCATTCACGATTTCCAGCTTCAGAAACATCAGAGAATTCACACAGGGGAGAAGCCATTCAAATGTGAGATATGTAGTATGAGCTTCCGTCTTAGGTCAAGTCTTAATAGGCATTGTGTGGTCCACCCAGGAAAGAAACCAAACGACATTGGGGAATATGGAAAAGGCTTCATTGGTAGGCTAGATTTGTGCAAGCATCAGATGATCCACACAGGAGAGAAACCATATAATTGTAAAGAATGTGGGAAGAGCTTCAGACGGTCCTCGTATCTTTTGATCCATCAGCGGGTCCACACTGGAGAAAAGCCATACAAATGTGACAGGTGTGGGAAGGGCTACATTACTAAGTCAGGTCTTGACTTGCACCATAGAGCCCACACAGGAGAGAGACCTTATAACTGTGATGACTGTGGGAAGAGCTTTAGACAGGCCTCAAGTATTTTAAATCATAAGAGACTCCACTGTCAAAAAAAACCATTCAAATGTGAGGACTGTGGAAAGAGGCTTGTATACCGGTCATACCATAAAGACCAACAAAGAGACCACAGTGGAGAAAACCCATCCAAGTGTGAGGACTGTGGGAAGCGCTACAAGAGGCGCTTGAATCTGGATATAATTTTATCATTATTTTTAAATGACACGTAAGTGTTGTACATATTTATGCGGTACGGTGTGATATTTGAATACATATATATGATATATAATGATCAAATCAGTGTAACTAGCATATATATCACCTCAAAGAATTATGTCTTCTTTGTGTTGGGAAAATTCAAAATTTGTTGTTCTAGCAATTGGAAAATAAATGTTGTTGATCATAGTCACCTTTACTGCTGCAGAACAGTAGAACTTCCTCCTATCTACCTGTGCTTTTGTATCCATCCCACCTATCTCCCACCCTTCCCTGCCTCTAGAGCCACTGTTCTCACTACTTCTATGAAATCAGCTTTTTTAGCTTCCACGTGTGAGTGAGGACAGTCGGTATTTATCTTTCTTTGCTTGGCTTATATTTAATGTAATGTCCTCCAAAGCTCATCCGTGTTGCCACAAGTGACACAATTTTGTTTCTTTGTTATATCTAAAGAGTATTTCATTGTGTATATATGCTACCTTTTCTTCATCTATTGATGGACATTTAAGTGGGTTCCATATCTTGGCTATTGTGAATAGTGCTGCAGTGAACATGAGAGTGCAGGTATCTCCTCGACATACCGATTTCCTTTCCTTTGGATATACCCAGTAGTGGGATTGCTACATCACTTGAAATATTAGGCCTTAGAGAGAGGAGAGATGCGGGAAGAAAGTTGCCTAGGTGCCAAGGCAAGAAACTAAAGGCATAACCTGTCCCAGTATAATCAATAACTGATTACTTAGTGTTAGCAATGATACCAAATATATTTAGAAACACATAATCAATTATATAATCAATTTTATTAAATCATTATTCTTTATTAATCTTTGCTTTAGTACTATAGCATAAGAACATTCTAGTCTTATAGTATAGAAACAACCAGGTGAAATATAATTAGGAACTGAAGGACATTGTGACAAGTGATCAGGAGACAAGAGTGAGAGCCTTGTAGTGCCAGCGCCTGGGAAGGCACCCGTTACTTAGCAGGCAGGCCTTGCGGTAGCGCCGGTGCCTGGGAAGGGGCCCGCTAGTGAGCAGGCCTTGAACGGGAGTTTCCGTTTCACTGGGGGAGTTCAGAGAACACTCTGCTGTGCCCAGCTCTTGAGGAAGGCCTGACATTAGCCAGATCTGCCCACAGACATCCAGGGGTTTAAATGCCTCTCTGTGGTGCTGTGCTCTGATGGTCACCATCCTTGTCCACTTTCATGTTCCACTTTGTCACCTGGCTCTCTTTTTAAGTTCTTAGAAGTTATGAGAAGTAAGAGTAGGGGAATCCTAAAAGCCTTTGATCTTTCTGATATGTGTGTAGAAAAATGCTGACATATGTGCCTCCCTCCCTTGCAGCAGCTACATGAAAGCTAAGGGCCCCCTGTTCTGTAAGCATGTGATTTGCTTGACCCTATCAATCATGTCAGATGATTCACTCTCCTTACCCTGCCTCCTTGTCTTGTATACAATATCAGCGCTTCCAGGCATTCAGGGCCACTACTGGACTCCGTGCCTTGGTAGTAGTGGTCCCCCAGGCCTAGCTGAATTATTCTCTTATCTCTATGTCTTGTGTCTTCTCTTCCTGCGATCTATCGTCTCCGCACACAAAAGAACACTCACTAGACCCTGTGGGGCTGGACCCTGCAGAGAGAAACCATGGAAGTGTGGGGAGATGATATGTGCTTCATTCAAGCTTCAAGTCTTCAACTTCATCAGTGTCCACACTAGAGAGAAACCGTATTAGTGTGATGTGTGTGATAAAGTCTCTACTCAATCTCACTGTGGTCTCGTGAGAGTTCACGAAGGAAAGAAACATTAAAAATAAGAGGCATGTGGTAAGCACTTCAGTGTGACTTCATATCTTATCATTTATCACAGAATCAATGCTGGTGATAGTTTTCATCTGGTCTTGTGGGAGGCAAAACATTTGTTTAAAGTTAGTGTTTCAGCCATAGCTCAGCATACCCCAGTGTTCATGGGACCGTCATAGCAGAGAATGTTTGCAAGTCGTGCTGCAGGGTTTCAAACAGAAGTTTGACAATTAGTTATTATTCAGGAGACAGGCCTTAGTATAACAGTTTGTTCACACACTTTCAAAACACTAATGGTGAATATGTCAAAACTGATGATCACTAGAATGTCAGCCACATGTTTCTTTGTTTTTTTTTTCTGCATCCTTAGATCGCTTGAGTCTGGAAGACTGAGGCTGCAGTGACCTATGATAGTGCTACTGCACTACAGTCAGAGCAACAGAGTGACACCCTGTCTCAAAAAAAAAGTTAAACAAATAAATATCCTTTGTGTGTTTCTGGACAAACATCTTTCTGGGATTTTTTTTTTTTTTGAGTGTACGTACATAATGTGTTACAATTATATTCTTGTTTTTTCTTTAGCAATGAATATTTGCTGATATTTTTCTATTTTGTAATTGTATGCATTATTTTTAGATTTCTCAGTGAACATCAGAAACCCCATCTCTACAAAAAATACAAAATTAGCCAGTTGTGGTGGCACATCTGTAGTCCCAGCTGGAGACTACTGGAGAGGCTGAGGCGGTAGGATTGCTTGAACCCAGGAGGCAGATATATAGACTAATGGAATAGCATTGAGAGTCCATAAAGAAACCCATACATCTAAGGCCACTTGATTTCCAAGAAGGATGCAAGATTAATTTATGGAGACAGAAGAGTCTCTTCAACCAATACTGCTGGGACACCTATACACAGACACACATAATGAAGTTAGATTGTATCTCACACTACACTTAAAAATTAACCCAAAATTCACAATGCCCTAATGAAAGAGCTGAACTATGAAAGTATTAGAAGAAAACGCAGAAGTAAATCTTCCTGACTTTTTATTTGGAATGGATTCTTCAATGAGACAATATAAGCAAAAGCAGATAAAAATACCTAAATGGGACTTAAGTTTTAAAAAATTCTACACATACACGGCATACATGAACATTGTCAGGAACATGAAAAGACCATACGGCATGAATTGTACTATCCAGGATATATAAAGAATTCTTAAAACTCAATAAAAGAAACCACCCAATTAAAAGTCGGGCAAAGGGCTAGGCGCAGTGTCTTATGCCTGTGATCCCAGCCGTTTGGAGGCTGAAGCGGGCAGGTCACTTGGGGCCAGGAGTTCAAGACCAGTCAAGCCAACACGGCGAAACCCTGTCTTTACTAAAAATACAACTAGCCAGACGTGGTGGCCTCCCGGGCTCAAACTATCCTTCCATATCAGCCTCTTGAGTAGCTGGGACTACAGGCGCGCGCCACTTCAGGAATTCCTGTGTATTCAATATTTTCTCTTGAGGACTCAGGGAGAGGGAAGGACCACTCTCAGGGTCACAGTCCACATTCCTGACCAGGAGCTTGGGTCTATGGGATTTATTCCTCGTGGACATTGAGAGAAGCGTAGTCAAAGAGCACCGCGGTGTCCCACGCTTCCCGCTGGAGAGTGATACTATAGAACGTCTCCTTTGGCATTCAAAAAAGTGTAGCGCAGGCGATTGGCAAGTAGGCTCTGGGCGGCGTGTCCCGGGAATTCTGGGAAATGTAGTCCACACACTCAGCCGAGTAGCGGGCACTTCCGCTCCCGGGGGTGAGGTTGCTGCAGTGCATTTGGTGGAAATTTTATGTTCTGCGTCCGTCGGTCCTTCTAAATACGTCCCCTTACGATGCGGGCTCGCCACCACCTGGAATTTGACTAAGGGGAGAAGGAGCCTCGTTGGAAAACGGAGGTTTGGAAGGGCAGCGGCCGTTCTTTTTGTTCTGGTCAGCGGAGCCTTCTTGGTCCTAGCGTCCCCGGGGATGGGGCTGGGGGTTGGGACTTGGTCGGGACGCCTCTCGCCTGGTTTGAGGGTTTCTGGGGCTCTCACTCGTTCAGTCCGCCTCCCTCCATCCCACCTGTGAGACTACTTTCTCACAATGTAGGGTTGGGATGTTGTTAATCTCCCTGTACCTCCCACTGCTGTTCTTTAAAATGGGGACTTTAGGACCATCCTAATGAAATCGTTCTGGGAACTGGAAGAGGTAAAGTAACACAAATGAAAGCCTTAAAGCAGTCCCTATCCCTTAGTGACTGGTGGTCTCTTCTTAGTGTTTATTTCCCACGCAGCCTGTCAGATCCCTGGGCGGGGTAAGAGCTCCAGCTGCTGGGACCCGGCCCTTGTCTCTGATTCCTGCAGGGCTCTGGGTGATCCCGGACGCCTTCTGACCTCTTTTTCGGAAGGCAAGAGTTGTGTCCACTTCCACGAAGGGAGGGAGCATTAAACTTTTATGGGGGACGGCGACACGGTCAGGGCATTTCACAGCTTTCTCCTTCCCCGGCCTGGTTCTGAAAAAGAGCTGCAGGGAGGGACTTCTTGGCTACTGAGGGCAAGGCTCTAAGTGAGTGGTCCTTGCTTTTATTCTTTTACAGAGATGCTCTCCTCAACCGAGAATGTAGGATGTGTCCTCAGGCTTGGGTGTTGATAATAATTAAGCATTAATTGGTACTTCATTCCAAGGGCCTTACACAATGATCACATTTTTGCCACACCTTGGCTCTGTGGAGAGGTACTGCTTTTTTCCCGTTTTAAAGATGAACGAGATACAAAGGAGCAGGAGTTATTTGCGCATCGTCACCTAAGTAGTAAGAGGTGGAGCTGCGGTTGAAACCTGGGCATTACAGGTCAGAGCCTTTGTTGACAATAGTTTGGATATATTCTCACTGAGGCAGAGAAACGAGCTGGAATCTGGTGTGGAAAGCAAGTTAGGACTTGACTGAAGGACCTTGAGAGCAAGGCTCATGGGTTCGGACTGTTTTGGGAGTTTGTCAACTATTTCGTTTATTACAACTATTCATTTATTACAAATATTTAACTTGTAACGCAGTGATATCATTGTAAAGCGTTCAGAAATTACAGAAATAGGAGTCGTATAAGTTTATAATTATCCATGAATCCAGCATGTGAAGATGGTAACCGTTAATCTTCGAATGTATTTCTTTTCAGTCTTTCCTTTGGTATATTTGCATATTTATTTATAAACATTTAAACAAAATTTTATAATTTTAAAAATGTGTTTCCCCTTATGTGTTTAACTATGGAAATTTGGAAACAAGTAGTGAACTGCGATGTTATATCATGCTCATCCTAATTTATATCTTTGTTATTTTTGTAAATGTTTCCTGATATTTTAACACTTTATTTTCATATCATTTGAAACCTATAGAAAAGTTGAAAAAATAGTATTAGAAATTCTCATATACTCTTTACACAAATTTGCCAAGTGTTTATTTACATTTTTCATGTTTGCTTTGTTGTTGCTCATAAGCCAGACACCAGGAACATACCTGTAGCCAGAAACAGTTGCTAGTAGCTTTCTGCAGCAAGGAAGCCCACGTTCCAAGGTAATTGTGTGTGTCTTGGTAAGAGGTGTTTAGGAAACGCTGGTTATAGGGTTTCACATAGCATGCTAGATAATATTAGATTATATACTGGCTAGGCATGGCGGCTTATGGCTGTAATCCCAGCACTTTAGGAGGCTGAGGTAGGCAGATCACTTGAGACCAGGAGTTCGAGACCAACCTGACCAACATGGAGAAACCCCATTTCTACTAAAAATTCAAAAATTAGCTGAGTGTAGTGGCATGTGCCTGTAATCTCAGCTATTAGGGAGGCTGACCTATGAGAATCGTTTGAACCCAGGAGGCAGAGGCTGCAGTGAGCTGAGATGGTGCCCCTGCACTCTGGCCTGAATGACAGAGTGAGACTCTGTCTCAAAAAACAAAAATTAGTTATTATACTAAGTAATATTATTATGTGTTACATATCAGATCTGTTAAAAGACTACTAATAGTAGTTGTGTTATTTATTAGATACTGTTGGATACCATATTACGTAACATTATTATCTAATCTGCAGTTTTTGTATTTAAATATGTTCAGTTTTTTTATTTTGGTCCTTATAACTATCTCTGCCCCACTTTTTACCTGCAACCCCATCCAAAGTCCAATTTAATGCATTGTCTTTATTGTCACATTTCTATACTCTTCTTTAATCTAGAAGGATTCCACAGCCTTTTTCTTTTATATGCATGGGTTTTTGAAGAGTATAAGCAAGTCGTTTGGTAGAAGGACATTCATTTGGGGTTTATCTGATGAATTTCATATTTAGGTTTAGATTATGCTTTTTTTTTTTTTTTTTTTTTTTTTTTTTTTTTCTGAGACAGAGTCTCACTCTTGTCGCCCAGGCTGGAGTGCAGTAATGTGATCTCGGCTCACTGCAACCCCTGCCTCCCAGGTTCAAGCAATTCTTCTGCCTCAGCCTCCCGAGTAGCGGGATTACAGGTGCCCATCACCATGCCCGGCTAATTATTGTATTTTTAGTACAGACAGGGTTTCACTATCTTGGCCAGGCTGTTCTTGAACTCCTGACCTCATGATCCACCCGCCTTGGCCTCCCAAAGTGCTGGGATTACAGGCGTGAGCCACCGCCCCTGGCAGACTATGCATTGTTGGTAGGGATACCATAGTAGTGGTGAGGTGTCCTTTTCATTGCAACATAACAGTGTCCATATGATGTTGGTGCGTCCCTTCCCTAGTGATCTCAACTTCGTTCACTTGCACAAGATGAAGTCTTTCAGATTTGTCCACTATGAAGTTACTTTTTTTTAAATTTTGAAAATAATAAAGTTTCTTATGGGGAGATACATTATTAGTGGACATTCTACTGTAAAGATGAGTTTCCACTTCCTGTTTATTCATTCCTTTATTCAACTATAAATATTCTATTGATATGGACTCAGAATTCAGTCTTACTGATTCAATGACATGTAGATTAACAATTATTTTTTCCACTTCTATCAAGATGCATTTCATATAAAGCTTTCACCCATTACAGGCATAGAACTCAATGATTTTTAGGAATTTTGTGAAGTGGAATAACCATCATGATGATTCAGTTTAGATCATTTTCATCTCCCAATTGGACTCCTTATGCCCATTTATAGTTAAGCCCATTCTCACCTCAAATGTGAAGCAACAACAAATCCACTTTCTCTCTACATACGTTTGCCCATTCTGAACGTTTCATATAAATGGGATCATACAGTCCATGGGTTTTTGTGACTGGCTTCTTTCACTTAACATGTTTCCAGGTTCACGCATGTTGTAGCATGAGTCAGTACTTCATTTCTGTCCATTTACCCATAGGAGGGCATTTTGGTTGTGTGCAATTCTGGGTTGTTAAGAACAATGCTGCTGTGAACATTCAAGTGCTAATTCATGATACACGTTCATGTTGTTGGGCAGTATCCCTGACCACCCCTTCATGTCTTTTTATTTTTTTTGCCTTCCATGACACATTCCAGGCACAATTCTGTCTTCCCTCAAACTGCATAACTGAGGACTCTGCAAATTCCCTAAAGTAGGAGGAAAAAGGACCATGTTCAAGGTGAGTAAGGCTTATCTCTTTTGTTGTTCAAATTCCATCTCACTGCTTAAGACTGTCTCGTGTTTTTCTCAGTCTTGGGAAGACTCAAGGAGAACAACAGTTCTTTGTGCACCTGTTGTATGCCAGGTGGCTCCTTGTTTCTTTTGTGTTGAATTTGCATTTGGATTTGATTTTTACTTTTACCGTTATTTATGTTACGAGTAGAAATTTAGTGGGAAGGAACAATTCTCCCATTTCACTACATCTCTTCACACTAATTAGGCATTTTTATTTTCTGCTACTCCTCATGTACATGTATAACTGTATTTGTATAGATACTTAGCTAATTTAAATTGTATTCTTTTTGTTTAATATGATATAATGTTTATTGTTTATGACTGCATTATGTTCCCATTGAATTGATGTTCCTTTTTTTTTTTTTCTCGATATGGAGTCTTTCTCTGTCACCCAGATTGGAGTGCAGTGGTGCAGTTCTCGGCTCACTGCGACCTCCACCTCCCAGGTTCAAGCCATTCTCCTACCTTAGCCTCACAAGTAGCTGGGATTACAGGTGCCCACCACCACGCTGGCTAATTTTTGTATTTTTTAGTAGAGACAGGGTTTCACCATGTTGGCCAGGCTGGTTTTGAACTCCTGACCTTGTGATTCGCCTGCCTCGGCCTCCCAAAGGGCTGGGATTACAGGTGTGTGCCACTGCACCTGGCCAATATTCCTTTTTAACTACTTTATACTCACAGACACTAGGAACTCAATTTTGAAAGGCTACTTTTGACATGTGCCATGTTGGCTGTTTTGTAGATAAAATATCCACATGTGGCACAGCACAGCAGGCTGTAACTGGCTTCACACAAGGATTTCTGGAGATTTTCACATAGGAAGAGCTAGATTTTGTTTTCTGCATGCTTAAGTCATGCACTGTATGTATATTATTAACTATTTTTTTTTCCTTATTCCTCATGTATTAAGGAGTTTGACCAAAATGATAGGTAACTTTAGTTTCAAATGTCCATGTTATCAGAAGATTCTGTAGTCACTGTGTTCTGTTCCTTTATTTATTCCTCAGAACAGCTGAATGATGCAATTCTCAGCCTCATCTTCCTCTTAAATATGTGAAACATGAGAAACCTGCTGAGGTTCAGAGAGGAAACCCAGGGTCGACATGTTAGTTATTTTGCTAAATTGAAAGAGAGAGACAAGAAGAAAGAGGATCTCCATTGAAGGACCTGTGTCTACTGGTATGGGTGTCTGGAATGCCCTGTTGAGTGATGACATCCACTGGTGGCATACCTCCTCCCTGACCCCTCCTCGGGGGACCTCTTCTCTTCTTGTCCTGGCACCTCCTCAGGTGCACCTAGTACTCCAGATACCAAAAGACAGTGATTCCTACATTTGTGATAGAAAATCTTTAAATTCCTAATGGCAAAGATGGCTTAAAGAGTGTTACCAGGAAATGTAATAGCCCAAGGTGAAAATATTTACCACTTTGATATCTAAAAAAGACACACTCCAAAATAAGAATCTTATGTACAGAATGAAGAAAAAAATTCAAAGGAATATGAATAAAGGACATTAATACATTAATTGGTAAATTTTAAAGGGGAAATAGAAAGGGCCAATACATATTTGAAAAGGTAATAGTACTATTTATAATCAAATCATAGGATTAATAAGGTGAATTATTCTCTCTAATAAGATTATCAAAATCACAGGAAATTCAATAATCTGCCTTTGGCTATTTTAAGAAAAAGCAGGGTAATATATCCCCTTGAATAATTTTGGAGTTTGATAAAAAATTGAGATCTGACATATATAATCACAATTTTTAACATTTTTATTTTTTGACATTTTAATTTTCATTCGAAATTATTTTTATTCTTTTTAAAATTTTTATTTATTTATTTATTTTGTACTTTAGGTTCTGGGGTACATGTGCAGGTCATGCAGGATTTTACATAGGTATATACATGGCAATGTGGTTTGCTGCCTCCATCCCCCCATCACCTACATCTGACATTTTTCCCCATGTTATCCTTCCCCAACCTCCTCACCCCCACTCTGTCCCTCCCTTGGCATCCCCCTGCAACAGACTCCAGTGTGTGATGCTCCCCTCTCTGTGTCCATGTGTTCTCATTGTTCAACACTTGCCTATGAGTGAGAACATATGGTGTTTGATTTTCTGTTCTTGTGTCAGTTTGCTGAGAATTATGGTTTCCAGATTCATCCATGTCCCTACAAAGGACACAAACTCATCATTTTTTATGGGTACATAGTATTCCATGTTGTATATATGCGACATTTTCCTTGTCCGGTCTATCGTTGATGGACATTTGGGTTGGTTCCAGGTCTTTGCTATTGTAAACAGTGCCGCAACGAACATACATGTGCATGTGTCTTTATAATAGAATGATTTATAATCCTTTGGTTATATACCCAGTAATGGGATTGCTGGGTTAAATGGAATTTCTATTTCTAGGTCCTTAAGGAACCGTCACACTGTCTTCCACAATGGTTGAACTAATTTACACTCCCACCAACAGTGTAAAAGTGTTCCTATTTCTCCACATCCTCTCCAGCATCTGTTGTCTCCAGATTTTTTTTTATATATAAAATTTTTTTAATAGCTTCATATACTATTAAGTTATTAATATGAACAGTTATGCAACATTACAGGAGTTTTCCGGAGCCTATAATAAAGTATAGTCCACTATCCAGGCCAGGAGAAAGATAACAAACATTATCATTCTTATAGTAAGTGTAGCATTAAGTACTCACAATAGTCCCTTATTTGGACATCAAACGCAATAGTCAGTCAAGATTCTTTAGCTCCATTAGGATTTTAACTTTCTT
>PVKP010036759.1:0-22206 GCA_004027715.1 Plecturocebus donacophilus | reverse complement strand
ACTGGGAGCTACATTCCTGAGCTGTTGCTAATCGGCCATCTTAGGTCTCTCTGGTGAGTGGATCTTTTTAGGTTAGTGCTAGTGGTACAGTGGTTGAGAATTTAAGTGAGTCATATTGGAAGGGCCAAATTTCCAGCTCACTATATATATATATATACACATACACACACACACACACACACACACACACACACACACACACATATTATATATATACATATCAGCTGGGCATTGTGGTGCATAATATATATCAGCTGGGCATTGTGGTGTGTGCCTATGGTCCCAAGTATTTGGGAGGCTGAGGTGGAAGGATCGTTTGAGCTCAGGAGGTGGAGGTTGCAGTGAGCCAAGACTGGACCAGTACAATCCAGCCTGGGTGACAGAGCAGGACGTTGTCAATCAGTCAATCATACAGGTTGAAAGAACCATACAATGAACCCCTATATTTAATTCCAGCTATATTCAACACTTTTACAAACTTTGTCACATTTCCTTTGTGTGTATATATGTGTGTATATACACATACATGCACATACATGCCCACATACACAAACATACTTTTCTGGACCATTTGAATGTAAGCTATAAATGTCATGACTCTTTGCTCCTAAATGCTAAGGCATGTGACTCTCAGAAATAAAGACACTGTCCTACACAATGACAGTACCATTATCACAACTATGAAAATTAAAATTCCTTACCAATTGTGTCCATATTCAAATTTTCCTACTGTCTCAAATATGTGCAAAATCTACCAAAATGTAAAATGTCCATACCTTTTCACTCAGCAATTCCATCACTATTTATCCTACATACACACTCCCACGTGTATAAGTGGTGTATACAAAAGGATATTCATTGGAGCATTGCTTGTAGTAGAAGATAGGAAACAACCAAAAAGTCCTTTAATACAGTATTGGGTTACACACTGACATTGAGCTATGGAATATCATACAGCTGTTTAGAATTAAAGTAACGTGTACTGGTAGAGATATGCGTTAACTGGAAAAGATATTCAGAGTAGTGCATGTAGTATGTCAACATTTATGTTTGTAATAGAAATGGATGTTTGTAGACTGATAATTTGGGGGGATAAAAGAGAAACTGGTAAAAGCAATTGTAAAGAAGTGAATTGGGTGGCAATATGGGAGGGCAGCTTATTTCTCATCAAATACTTTGATGCATTTTGAATTTTTTATTTTTACTCAGAAAGCCCATGACTGCATTGATTTTTTTACTGTTACATAATTTTTTAATAGTGCTTAAAGTAGATGGATATTCAATCCCATAGAACGATGATTCTCAACCAAGGATGACTTTGCTTCCCAGAGGACATGTCTAGAGACATATTTGGTTGTTACAACTGGTGGTGGGGGTGGCACTACTAGCATCTTAATGGGTAGAAGCCAAGGATGCTGTTAAACATTCCACAATACATAAAATGTCAGTAGGACTGAGGCTGAGACACCCTGAAATACAGTAATTCTTATGGATGCAGAGGGTTAAGAGCAAAGTGAGACTAAAGGGATAAACAGAAAGGCATACCTAACCAGTCAAATCATTGTGCATTTAAAACAATTAAGGCCAGACACAGTGGCTCACACCTGTAATTCCAACACTTTGGGAGGCCGAGGTGGGTGCATTGCTTGAGCTCAGGAGTTCGAGACCAGCCTGGGCAACATGGTGAAACCCCGTCTCTATCAACAACAAAAAATATGTATAAAAATTAGCCAGGCATGGTGGCACTTGCCTGTGGTCCCAGCTACTTGGAGGGGCTGAGGATGCAGTGAGCCGAGATCATGCCAGTGCACTCCAGTCTGGGTGACAGAGTGAGACCCTGTCTCCAACAACAACAAAAAGATAATTCAAATTTCTAGCCATGAAAGGAGATGGTTGGAGAAGTCCAATATGCTCCTGTTTGCATATTGAGTTTATTCAAATTAGGACATTATAAAGTTCCCAAAACCTTAGTTTATGGTGATAATTTTAACTGTCATAAAGGTAGTAGAGTCACTATAAGAGAGGTTGGACTAATGTTCGTGACTTCTAGGACTTTATTGTATATGCATGCATAGCAAATATACAATAGGCATTGCAGCATTGTTTGTAAAGGAAAATATTGGAAACAACATAAATATGTTACTGGTAGAGTATCTTATGATATATCCACACAATGGAATACCATGCTGCCATTAAACAAGACAGCTCAAATAACCTTCAAAATAAAAGTAAAAAACCAGTTAGAAAACATGGTAGGTCATCACATGTACATATGGTATATAAAAAATAGATATACATACATGCTCCCTTATTCATATATCTCTAAGAGATACACAAGATGTTGGTAACTGGTTGTTTCTGAAGGAATGCAGTGAGGAAGTTTTCACTGTATGCCCTGTAGCTTTTTATTTCTATGTTCATACTTCCTATTAAAATATCATATATACATAAACATAGCTCTGCCCAACTCAGTAAGTAAACTAAATGCACTGTATAATTCCACCACACCTCATAAAACAAGGAGAATGAAATATTTATAATAGAAATGTAAAAGAATATGGGAACACAGAAAAGTTGAAAATTAAAATGTTGAGGAAAACCTCAGGCCATACTCCCAAAGAGGCATTGATAATTTCAGTCATTGCTATCAAACATACTCTTCTTAAAGGTGGTTTTATTTTTTTTCTTATTTTTAGAGATGGGTGTCTCACTATGTTGCTTAGGCTAGTTTTGAACTCCGGGCTCAAGCCGTCCTCCCGCTCAGCCTCCCGAGTAGCTGGGACTATAAGCACGCACACACATCACCACGCCCAGCTTTTTTTTTTTTTTTTTAAAGAGACTGGGTCTGGCTCTATTACCCAGGCTGGAGTACAGTGGTGTGATCATAGCTCACTGCATCCTTGAACTCCTAAACTGAAGCAATCCTCCTACCTCAGCCTCCCAAATAGCAGGGCTTGTGCCAACACAGGTGTGCACTACCAAATCTGACTTAAATTTTTTTGTAGACAGGGGCTGGCTATGTTGCCTAGGCTGGTCTTGAACTACTGGCCTCAAGTAATCTTCCCACCTTGGCCTCCCAAAGTATTGGAATTACAGGCGTTAGCCACCGTACCTGGCCAAACATACTTTTCTTAATACTTGCTCCTCTAAAAGCCCCTCTTAGGAACAGCCTAGTGGGCTGGCATGCTTGACTTGGCTGGCCTACTTGACTTGGCTGGCCTACTTGATGGAAGATGAAATGGAGTGGAAGTCAGGAGCCCAGTGTATATTCCCGGCTTCGCCACTTACTTGTAGTGTAGCCTCTGGCTTTATTGTCCATTTATAAACTGGCAATATATATTTGTAATTTTTAAAGATACATTTTTTTAAAACATAATTCATATCAAAGATCACACACACACACACTTACTTCAATCTTCCCAGTAAGTAAAATAAATGTAAGTAAGAGTATATCTATGGAAACAAACATGTCATTGAAATTCTGTTAAAATTGGTATATACATTCACATCTGGCAATATTTTAACAACCATTCTCCAAAACATGGCATGTTTGTGTAACAGAGCCATAGACATGTTCTTATCCAACTCAGTTAACTGTTTCCAAGAAATGATTTAACAGATACAAATATATACATGCACAAAGATATACTACTATGTTCAAAGCATATACAGAGATATACAAATGCAAAAATAATTTTATTTGAAAGAATCATGAGTACTTTATTAAATTAGTATTTAGTATTGTTAAGATGGCTTTTAAGTTCTAAGACAAAGAACTTAAGAATTATTTAAGAAATTGAATCAGTTGACCTCTAAGGTCTATGATTCTAATCTTATTCTCAAATATGGCATGGGTAGCTTTGCTGCCAGCTCTTCTCTAGTAGGCAAAGATGGCAGTTGATCAGAGGTCTGATCAATTTTCAGGCTAGACGAGGCTCTGGTACAACAAACCGGGGCCCCAGCAATTTGGAGACAATCAGGGACACACAGTGCTATTTTTTCCTTCGCACACAAACTATGTATGTCACATATGAACTATGAATTTTGTGTGACTTACAAAGATGTTTTATTTTAGACATATACCACATTTACACCCACATCTGAGTATAAAAGTATGAGTAAAGAGAAAAGATGAAAAGGACAAGAACAGAACCTAGAACAGGGAGGGAGGGAGCCTAGAGATCATGCCAGTACAACCTCAATTTTACAGATGAAAAACCTGATGCTCAGAAGGGGAATATATGTAGAGAAAATGCAATTCGTAGAGGGCAGGGAAAAAGTAAATTAAGAGGCCAGGTACGGTGGCTCATGCCTGTAATCCCAGCACTTTGGGAAGCCAAGGCAGGCAGATCATGTGAGGTGAGGAGTTCAAGACCAGCCTGGCCAACATGGTGAAACCTTGTCTCTACTAAAAATACAAAACTTAGCTGGGCATGGTGGCTGGGCCTGGGCAGCAGAGACTCTGTCTCAAAACAAACAAAAGAATAGGAAAATCAGCATCACATTCACTTTTTCTTTCTGATTTTTGTATTTTTAAAAAAAATCTTAAAAGATAATTAGTTTAGATGGTATTGATGCTTTCCTCAGAGCTCATCTTTAAGTATCAATTGTGAATTATTGATACAAAATTAAAAATTAGCCAATTTAGATGAAAGACAAATTGCTTTCATATAGTTTCAGAAAGGATTTTTACTAAACTAGGTCATTTTATCTGTAGCAAATTATGTACACAGATACAATCTCTCAGAAGTCAACAAGTTTTATCTATATACAATATTCTAAGATGAGATGGTTTGAAACTTTTATAGTTCCCTCATTTTAAGGCAACAGCTTACTCCTGTTGGTATGCTGCTGGCCACAGCTATTTTGTACCCAGAGGCTACCAGATACTTTGCTTCTCTGCTTGACAGATTTTACTGATGGAAATTGATCAAAGGACAAGACAGTGCCTGTCCAACTTGGGATTTTGCCCCAAGCATCCATCAAATCAGATTTTTCAAAGTAAATTTCAACTTACATCCTGTTTTATAATACCTAGTTTACTAGCACACATTATAAACATCTCAAGCTTTTACTTTGAATGATTCTGTTTTCAGCAATTTATTTAGTCTACTTCATTAAAAACAAGACTATATTACGCAGCTTATCATTATTTTTTCTTGCTGTATTTCAATACCTTGGTAACCTTACAGCAAATTCTAACAGATGGGCATCTCATTTTACAGAAGATATATTTTAATAATGTGTAAATTAGAATTTTTTTTTTTTTTGAGACGAAGTCTTGCTCTGTAGCCAGGCCAGAGTGCAGTGATGTAATGTTGGCTCACTGCAACCTCCACTGCCTAAGTTCAAGCGATTCTTCCGCCTCAGCCTCCCAAATGGCTGGGACCACAGGCACATGCCACCACGTCCGGCTAATTTTTGGATTTTTACTAGAGACGGGGTTTCACCATGTTGGCCAGGATGGTCTCAATCTCTTGACCTCATGATCCGCCCACCTCGGCCTCCCAAAGTGCTGGGATTACAGGCATGAGCTACTGCGCCCAGACATAAATTAGATTTTTACATACTGATTTGTATCTTCTTCTTCTTTTTTATTTATAGAATGTTTATGCTACCTTCTTATTTTTTTGAAACTGAGTCTTGCTCTGTCATCCAGGCTGAAGTGCAGTGGTGTGATCTTAGCTCACTGCAACCTCCGCCTCCTAGGTTCAAGTGATTCTCCTGCCTCAGCTTCCCGAGAAGCTGGGATTACAGGCGCCTGTCACCATGCCTGGCTAATTTGCGATCCACCCTCCTGGGCCTCCCAAAGTGCTGGGATTATCGCCTGGCCTGTTTATGCTAACTTCTAAATTATCTTCAAATAATATTTGATGCCAAAGTTTTAGCTTTTAGCCTGTATCTAGTTTGACTTCCCTCTCTTACGTGCCTACCCAGTTAATAGGAGTTTATTTAAAACAAAATAAAACCTATACTAAGAACATTTCCTATTATGAAAAATCAGTAAGGAACTTAAACAAATTTACAAGAATAAAAACCAAACAACCCCATTAAAAAGAGACATTAACAGACACTTTTCAAGGAAGACATACATGCATATGAATAAAATAAGCATATGAATAAAAGCCCAACACCACTGAACATTAGAGAAATGTAAATCAAAACCACAATGGGATACCAGTCAGAAAGGCTGTTATTAAACTCAAAAAATAACAGATGCTGGCAACGTAGTGGAGAAAAGGGAATACTTACACACCGTTGGTGGGAGTACAAATTAGTGCAACCACTCTTGTTAGTTTGCTAAGGATAATTCCTCAAAGAGCTAAAAACAGAACTACCATTTGACCCAGCAATCCCATTACTAGGTATATACTCAGAGGAATATCAATCATTCTACCATAAAGATATATGCATGCAAACATTCACTGCAGCACTGTTCACAATAGCAAAGACGTGGAATCAACCTAAATGTCCATCAGTGACAGACTGGATAAAGAAAATGTGGTACATACACACCACAGAGTACTATGCAGTCATAAAGAAAGAACAAGATCATGTTTTTTGCCGGGACACAGATGGAGCTAGAAGCCATTATCCTTAGTAAACTAACAAAGGCACAGAAAACCAAATACTGCAGGTTCTCACTTACAAGTGGGAGCTAAATGATAAGAACACATGGACAGAAAGAAGGGAACAACTGACACTGGGGTCTACTGTTGGGAGGAGGGAGAAGGGCAGAAGAATGAACTATTGGGTACTAGGCTTAGTATCTGGATGTTGAAATAATCTGTGCAAGAAACCCCCAGGACACAAGTTTACCTATGTAACAAACCTCCACATGTACCCCTGAACTTAAAAAAGAAAGAAGAATCATATTGAAAAAGTAAAATTACCAGGATAAACCTTAAAGAAATCTTTTAAAGGTGTCAGATGTAAAATCTTAGAAGCAAAGTGTGGAAGGAATGATAAGAATAAGGTTTATTGTAAATATTTAAGAATCATATCACACATTAACATATCACAACTAAGCATTTATTATACTGTTTAAGAAGGAAAGCAATTGCAGTAGTATTTCAGAAGCTATATCTTTTTTTAAATGCAATATATGCTCATAAACTCTAAACAGTATTTTAAAATATACAATCTCTCCAAAAGAAAATATTCAACTAAAGATAGATAACTTTTAGTATAAGCAAAATGTCACAAGATTTTAAAATTAAAAGTCATCAGATTTTTCACAACGTACAGAAAATTTGCAAGCTTCCTGTACACAACAGTATAATCTTTATTCTTGAGCGAGTCGTTCAATAACACGCCGGTAATCTTCCACTAGTTCCTGAAAACTCTCTTCCAGCTGTTCATGTTGCATGCTTATTTCTATTTGGTTCATCTGATTTGTCAGTTCTTCTGGTCTGAGACATTTTCTCATCTTGGCAAGATCTCTTTGCTTTTTCTAAATGACAAAGAATTATTTGTTAGACTAAGAAAGCAAATATATTTCCTCGTAGTCTTAAAATTTTAAGTGTCCAATGTTAAAAATAAGAATAGTACAAATACGCCCAAACTTGTCCCACACTATTTTTTTTTAAAGGAAGCTTAAACAAAATGTTAACCATGAATTGCAAACCCTCTAAAAAGAGTTAACAGGAAGACCTGGTATTTGTGTCCAATGATGATAAATAATAGACATGTGACTAGGAGCCCCTTACTATTCAATCATTAGTTAATTACATTTTAAATTCCACTCATGAAGTATTTATGTGCCACATGCTAATTTTAACATAAACTGTGAGAAATGTTTCAGAAAGATAAATGGGAAACTGTGACACTTTAAAAACACATTAACTAGGCCAAGCATGGTGGTTCATATCTGTAATCCCAGCACTTTGGAAGGCCAAGGCAGGTAGATCACAAGGTCAGGAGATTGAAATCGTCCTGACCTACATGGTGAAACACTGTCTCTACTAAAAATTTAAAAAGAATTAGCTGGGCGTGGTGGCACATGCTTGTAATCCCAGCTACTCAGGAGGCTGAGGCAGGAGAATCACTTGAACCTGGGAGGTTGCAGTGAACAGAATCACGCCACTGCACTCCAGCCTGGCAACAGAGCAAGACTCTGTTTTAAAAAAACCTATATATTACACACACACACACACACACTCTAGCATCTGAGTCTCTATGAAGTTCCAGACACACATTATCATAATAAACCCTCCCTGTTTTACTTAGGACACCACTATGCTGAGTTTGCAACAGTTAGCTGGTAACAACTTTTATGCAGGACACTGTCAAAACAATACTATGTCAGAGATGTTTAGGATGGGACTGGACGACTGGGCAGCTACTGCAGTAGTTCAAGCCAGAGCTGATGAAAGCCTAGATCAAGTCAGCAGCAGCAGAGACAGAGGGGACAGGGCATTTAGGGGAGAAAATACTGGGTGATATGGGGAAGGAAGAATGAAGAGTAACTCAAGATTCCTGGTTGGGTGGCATTATGGCAAATATGAAGCTTTCATGTTTTGGATATACTGTTCTAGATTATCGTATCAATTCTTCTATTAGAGAATAAAGAGTAGACTTTATATAGAAATCAGAAATCACATATATTAACTCATATAATCCTAACAACACTATATGAGATAGGGATTAGATGGAGGGAAAAAAACAGGGCTAGAAGAGCTAAATAATGTGCCCTATGTAGCCCTTGAAAGCAGTGCCTCTCAAATGTGAATGTGCATGGAAAGCACCTGGAGTCTGAGATTCTGCTTTTCTAACAAGCTCTCAGGTGATGTTAATGTTGCTAATCTACTGACCACACTGTGAGTATTAGTGGTAGAGAGAGAGAACTGATAAAAATTTAGATATACTGCTCCTAAGGCCTGGAAAGACAGTACATTCTTTACATTCCTTATTTTTCAATCCTGTATGCTGTAAAATTTCTTTTTTCTGCCAAAGGCATGACTGCCCTAAATACATGCATCTAATTTAAGGAAACAGTTCAGGAACCAAAGGGCAATGCATTAGGAAATTATTGTAGTGTGAGATATGAGAGGAATTAAGTTATTTTTCTAAACTGCTGCCCAATTATAACATTTGTAATTTATCTATGGCTTTAGTGCAAGACTGGTGATACCCATTTGGCTGTTAAGAACCTGAAGGGTTTAATAACCAGTTCTGGCCTTTTATATTTTTTATTTTTTTATTTTTGAGAGGGAGTTTCACTCTGTTGTCACCCAGGCTGGAGTACAGTGGCATGATCTTGGCACACTACAACCTCTGCCTCCTGGGTTCAAGCGATTCTCCTGCCTCAGCCTCCAGAGTAGCTGGAATTAAAGGCGTGCATCACCATGCCCAGCTAATTTTTGTGTTTTTAGTAGACACCAGGTTTCACCATGTTGCCCAGGCTGGTCTCGAACTCCTGGGCTCAAGCAATCCGCCCACCTCGGCCTCCCAAAATGTTGGGATTACAGGTGTGAGCCACTATGCCCAGCCCAGTTCTGGCCTTTTAGACAGGTGAACTGGCTGGAGAGATAAAGGCACTTAATATAAAAAAGAATTATTCTTTAAGAGTAGAAAATATTTGCACTTATGAAGTGCAGAAATTCCCATTATTTGGCATGAACTATTTGTACTCAGAATTTCTATCATCTTTCATTTGTTATATTTTATATAAAATGTCACATTAATATCTAAAACATATAATTCAATAAATTATTTTACTTTAGTAAAAGTCTTAATACTCTTAAATGTTGCCATCTATTTATATTGTTCTCTGTGCGCAAATTTTATCATTAAGACATTTTCTAGCTAACAAATATTACTTAAAGATCAAAACCTTTGGAAAGTACCATTTCTACCCATTTTCTGATGTTTCTGAATTGATAACATCAAATAATAAAATGGTACTTTGGATAATTTTTGAGGAGACCATTATAATTTATTACAACCTATTATATGCAGATGATGGTCCGTAAAATAGAAATGAAATGACACTATGAGGAACTATTCCTATATCTATGTATGAATTCAAGGTAAAATGATTTAGTTATAGGCAAATAATAATTACTTTTATATTCAGAATGTCATACAACTGAACAGAATTACAAAGACAAATTAGGAAATATAATTGCACTGGAAAGTAAAAAGATGCTATAAAGAAAAAAGAGTTGGGATTCAGTAAGTAGTTGAGCCAACAAACCATCGGCATTCAAGACTGGTTCTATAAAGCAGAATCCATGGCAAACAAAACTTAAATTTTCTTTAAATTTACAAAGGAAAGCCAAAACTACATGTAATTGATGTAGTTATTTAATTTACTTTCATCAAATTTTAAAGAAGATTCAACTTGGTCGTTTCTGTCCCAGCTATTGTGCTGTATAACCTTATAGGTATAGTATATATAAATGTAGCAACAACATTTCAACATTGAGCAATTATACTCAGTAATTACTTGTTAATAAATTAAGTAATCTGCCAATCAGCTCACTACTCAGCTGCAACTAGTTAGCAAATTTTTTTTTTTTTTTTTGAGATGGAGTCTGGCTCTGTTGCATAGAATGAAGTGCAGTGTTGTAATCTGGGCTCACTGCAACCTCCGTCTCCCGGGTTCAAGCAATTCTCCTGCCTCAGCCTCCCAAGTAGCTGGGATTATAGGCACCTACCACCACACCCAACTAATTTTTATATTTTTAGTAGACAGGGGGGTTTCACCATGTTGGCCAGGCTGGTCTTGAACTCCTGAACTCAGGTGATCCGCCCACCTCAGCCTCCCAAAATGTTGAGATTACAGGTGTGAGCCACCACACTCGGCCTAGATAGCAAATTTTCATTCACACAAGGTGGAATGGACAATATCCATGCTGACAATGTTCAAATGGTAAGGCCAACTTAATTTAGGTGGGAAAATATGGAAGATGACTAAGAAGTGCGAAAAAAGGGCAAGAAGAATGTTTAAAAATATAATAGTACCAACATGATTTCAGCTATGGTAAAGTACAGAGATTTTATTAATAGCAACAAAGGCTATTTTTATGAAGAAGAAAGCAAAGAGAAAGAATATATACGTAACTTTGCTTTTATATGGGATGAGAGAAAAAAGAGTATGTGTAACAACTGAGAAGACAAGAAAACTTGGGAAAAACAAGAAAATTTGTTAGGGAAGAGCCTAGGCATTCAGATTTTTAAAAGATGCATACAAATCAAAGAAAAGCTAGCCATGGTAGATTATCTGTGGGATAAGTTTGTTTGTTTTGAGACACAGTTTCACTCTTGTCACCCAAGCTGGAGTGCAGTGGCATAATCTCAGCTCACTGCAACCTCCACGTCTTGGGTTCAACCAATTCTCATGTCTCAGCCTCCCAAGTAGCTGGGATTACAGGCACACCCTACCATGCCCAGCTATTTTTGTATTTTTAGTAGAGATGAGGTTTCACCATGTTGGCTGGGTTGGTCTCCTACTGACTTCAAATGATCCACCCGCCTAGGCCTCCCAAAGTGCTAGGATTGCAGGCGTGAACCACCACTAGGATAAGTTTTTAAATGAGTGAAACATATGTATAACTTATATTGGAAAATTATGAGTGAGAATTTTTTTTTTGAGATGGAATTTTGTTCTTGTTGCCCAGGCTAGAATGCAATGGCACAATCTTGGCTCACTGTAACCTCTGCCTCCCGGGTTCAAGCAATTCTCCTGCCTCAGCCTCCTGAGTAGCTGGGATTACAGGCACTTGCCACCACACCCGGCTAATTTTTGTATTTTTAGTAAAGACAGGGTTTCACCATGTTGGTCAGGCTGGTCCTGAACTCCTGACCTCAGGTGATCCACCTGCCTCAGCCTCCCAAAGTGCTGGGATTACACACGTGGGCCACCACGCCCGGCCATGACTGATTATTTTTATAAATAACTGGAAGAATATTTCTACTTTTATAAAAGTTAATTTTACAAAATGACTTGGACTCTCCCATACACTGGCATTTGGTAGCTTTTCTTCAGTTTTAAACAGTGAAAAGAATAATGTTGAACATTCTTGAAAGTCCTACCTTATATGGGCTAATTAGTCTTCTTTTAATATCCAATCTATAGCTTCTGTATTGTTCAGCATCACTCATGTCAGTTACCAGTAGTCGAAGAATTTCATAAACCCTTCTAGCATGTCGCTAATAAATGAAACAAAAGAAAAATATGAACATTTTCAAAGTAAAAATAATGACACTTTCCCAAAAGAACACAGGATATATTTAATATCTGCCATGTGCAAGGAATTGTGCTAGATACCAAAGGAAAGGCAATAGAAGTCATTGCCTTCAAGCAGTCTAGTGGGTAATATAAATGATTACGGTATGGATGATTTAATGTGGCACAAGCAGAGTTCAATGCAGTCTCAAACTCCTAGGTTCAAGCTATCTTCCCACCTCAGCCTCCTGAGCAGCTGGGACCATGCACATACACCAGCATACTTGGCTATTTTTTTTTTTTTTTTTTTAATGTAAAGACAGGGTCTCACTTTGTTCCCCAGGCTGGTCTTCAACTCCCAGCTTCAAGCAATCCTCCTGCCTCAGCCTCCCAAAGTGTAAGAATTACTGGCATGAGCCACTGCCCAAGCCTTGGTGATAGATTTTAAATGGGAGAGTAAGCAACATGCACAAATTTGAGTTTTAAGTAAGTCACTCTTTCAGCTTCATAGAAATGGTAGCAAAAAGAAGGGCAGAGAGACCAATCAAGAAGCTGAGCTATTACATCAGATCAAAAATGATGAGGGCATGAACTAGAACAGCACAAGTAAGACGACTAAGGGGACAAGAACACTAGAAACATATAAGAGGAAAAACTGATTTAGAGGAGGATGTGAAAATGTGAGTTTTCACAGCCCAGGAGAGATTTAGGAGGCAGCAGCAAATAGAAAATCTCAAGAAAATTTTAGTCTAAGGGGAAAGATTTAAACAATGTCAGTATATAGGTAACAGTTAAAACCATAAGGTTGGTTAAGGTCACCTGGGGAAAGCATACACAGTGATAAAAGGAGGTCCGTCAGAAATCTGGTAGTACAGTGACAGTTAAAAAGCAGACAGGGCAGCCAGGTACGGTGGCTCACGCCTGTAATCCCAGCACTTTGGGAGGCTGAGGTGGGCAGATCACAAGGTCAGGAGTTCGAGACCAGCCTGGCCAACATAGTGAAATCCCATCTCTACTAAAAATACAAGAAAAATTAGCCAGGCATGGTGGTGGGCATCTGTAATCCCAGCTACTCAGGAGGCTGAGGCAGGAGAACTGCTTGAACCCAGGAGGCGGAGGTTGCAGTGAGCCAAGGTTGCACCACTGCACTCCAGCCTGGTGCCTGGTGACAGAGTGAGACTCTGTCTCAAAAAAAAAAAAAAAGCAGACAGGGCTAGGCACAGTGGCTTGTGCCTGTCAGTCTCCAGCACTTTGGGAGACTGCCAAGGTGGGCAGATCGCTTGAGCCTACAGTTTTAGAACAGCCTGTAGATTGTGTGCTAATGTTATGGCAAAAAAAAAAGAACGGTCTGTAGAAACCCTGTCTCTACCAAAATTAGCCAGGCATGGTGGCGTACCCCTGTAGTCCCAACTACTCGGGAGGCTGAGGTGGGAGAATCATTTGAGCCCAGGAGGTTGAGGCTGCAGTGAGCTGTGATTACACCACTGTACTCCACCTCAGGTGACAGAGTTAGAGACCCTGTCTCAAAAAAAAAAAAAAAAAGAAAGAAAGAAAGAAATTAAGAAAAGGAAAGGAAAAAAAAGACAAGTGGTATCAAGGAAATATCAGAAGAATCAGGAAGTTTCAGTAGCAATGAAGCCAAAGGAGAACCACAGTTTTCCTGTTGGTGTTGTTTCACTTTATTTGGGCAGGGAGTTAGGCTATGGGTAGGCTGGGAAGATGATACCTTCTGACCTTCCTGGAAGGGAACCTGAGTTGAGCCTGAAAAAATGAGTACTATCTGGCCAAACAGGAGAAGGGAGTATTTCAGGTAAAGAGAATAGAATATGTAAAGGAATACAGAAGGAAGAAGGATTTGGCAGAATTGGAAAATGGCTGGAAGATCAGTAAAGCCAGAGCATGTAGCAAAGTAGTAAGAGGCTGAAGCTAGTAAGGTAGGCAGGGTCCAGATTATCATCGGCTCTTTGTGTCCTAGGTAAGGAGTTTGAATTCCTTTTATAAAAAAGCATCATGGGCCAGGTGCAGTGGCTCACGCCTGTAATCCCAGCACTCTGGGAGGCCGAGGCGGGAGGATCACAAAGTCAGGAGATCGAGACCATCCTGGCCAACATGGTGAAACCCCGTCTCTACTAAAAATACAAAAAAATCAGCTGGGCATGGTAGCACACACCTATACTCCCAGCTACTCGGGAGGCTGAGGCAGAAGAACTGCTTGAACCCAGGAGGTGGAGACTGCAATGAGCCGAGATCGCACCACTGCAATAGAGGATGGGTGACAGTGTGAAACTCCATCTCAAAAAAAAAAAAAAAAAACAAAACAAAACAAAACATACTCATACGTTATTTCTTTTAAAGGCTGAGCTAGTAAACAAATTTCTAATTAATACAGATTAATACAGTGTAGAGATATAAATTACTTCTAAAATATATATGTTACGTTAAAGCTAAGAAACAACTACAATGTTTTAATGCAGGAGAAAAATGAAATATAGTTCAAATTGAGTTGTTTGAAGGTGACCAGCAACCTTTTGATTATACAGTTTTAAGCTCGGGGAGAAATCTCGATTGGAGATTTAGATGAAATCTCCCAGAAAGAATAACTGGAATAAAAAGAAATGAGGAATAAGGAATTCTGGGGAAGTTACATTTAGAGGCATATAAAAGAGCAGAAGTCAAAGTATTTCAAGAAAGACAATCACAGTGGTAGGTAAAAAGCCAGGAACTACGGTACTTTAGAAGCCAAAGGAGGAAGGGTGGTCAATAGTATTAAATGCTGGTCATTACTGGAATACCCTTCATTCCACATACTTTATTTTTTTTAAGACGGAGTGTTGCTCTGTTGACCAGGCTGGAGTGCAGTGGTGTGATCTCGGCTCACTGCAACCTCAGCCTCCCAGGTTCAAGCAATTCTCCTGCCTCCGCCTCCCGAGTAGCTGGGACTACAGGCAAGTGCCACCATGCCTGGCTAATTTTTTGTATTTTTAGTAGAGATGGGGTTTCACTGTGTTAGCCAGGATGGTCTTGATCTTCTGACCTTGTGATCTGCCCATGCCCAGCCCATCCCACATACTTTCATTCTTTCATTTTTTGGGGGATGGGGGGAAGGGCTGGGGGATGGAGACTCACTCTGTTACCCAAGCTGGAGAGCAGTGGCACAATCTTGGCTCACTGCCACCTCCGCCTCCTAGGTTCAAGCAATTCTCCTGCCTCAGCCTCCAGAGTAGCTGGGACTACAGGCATACACCACCAAGCCCGGCTAATTTTTGTATTTTTAGTAGAGACGGGGTTTCACCATATTGGCCAGGCTGGTCTTGAACTCCTGACCTTGTGATCCGCCCGCCTTGACCTCCCAAAGTGCTGGTATTACAGGCGTGAGCCACTGTGCCTGGCCTCCCACATACTTTCATAATCCAAATCCTACACATTCTTCAAGGTTTACATGAAATGCCACCCTTTCTATGAAATAACCCCTGATTTTCTTACTTACATAGATGTAATAAACTCCCTTCTCTGAATTTCCATATTATTTTTTTCTGCACCTATCTTAAGACATTTACCACTTTAAAATTTAAATAAATACACAGAAGCATATTAGATGAAATACGTGTTTTACTTCAACCCCTCTTCCTATCAAGAATGTCCCCAGTGGTGCAACTACCTTAAAGACCAAAAATAAGATCCTATTATCCATCTTTCTTCTGCTTACTATGTTTAATATGGCAAACACCTATTATCTTCCCATTTTATTAATGAAGAAACTGCGGCACAAAAAGATAAATTAAATTGCCATGAATCACACAGCAGTGGTGGAGCTAGATTTGAATCCAGGCAATTTGGCTTCAGAGCCTGTACTGTTAACCATTTCTGCTTCCCACACGTGTATTCTTTTTAAAATTTGTTTGTAATTTAAATGTTTTCCTCCTACAAAATATTAATACCTTATTTATTTTGAATTTCTGTTGTGCCTCTATCACCATATCTTCACTGAATCCTTGCATTAACTTTTCCCGGGAAAAACAGGGCAAATCTTGACAAAGCTTCACAAGCACAAAATCTCGTAATTTCACATAGCTTTTGGATGGATCTTCCGCTAAATAAATAAAGCAGAACAACATTAACATTTCTCTTATACCCAATATAATTTCTTTATCATTTGCAATCTCAACATATATACTAGGAAGGCAAATATTCGTAAAAAAAATTACCCATACAAAAGTTCCAACATGAAAGAATTATTCCTTATAAATAAAACTGTTATCTTTGTCAAAATAATAAATCCAATCCTTTTGCAAAGATATTTGTATTAATATTTGTGAATCAAGAGCTACCCATTTCAAATTTAAACTTTTTTTTTCTTTGAGACAGAGTCTCACTCTGTCACTCAAGCTGGAGTGCAGTGGCATGATCACAGCTCACCACAGTCTCAACCTCCCAGGCTCGGGTGATCCTTCTATTTCAGCCTCCTTAGTAGCTAGGACTACAGGTTCCCACCACCACACCCAGCTAATTTTTATATTTTTTGTAGAGACAGGGTTTCACCATGTTGCCCAGGCTGGTCTCGAACTCTTGGGCTCAAGCAATCCACCCATCTCAGCTTCCCAAAGTGCCAGGATTATAAGCATAAGCCACTGTGCTGGGCCTCAAATTTAAACTTTTTAACGGGCGTGATTATCACATGCATCTTAGTTTTGATTCCAATTAAAGTAGCTATATAAATGAGAGATTCAAATTTGGATGAACAGACCAGGCACAGTGGCACACGCCTGTAATCCCAGCACTTTGGGAGGCTGAAGCAGGCAGATCACTTGAGGCCAGTGGTTAAGAGACCAGCCTGGCCAAGATGACAAAATCCCATCTCTACTAAAAATACAAAAATTAGGCCAGGTACGGCGGCTCACGCCTGTAATCCCAGCACTTTAGGAGGCCAAGGTGGGCGGATCACCTGAGGTCAGGAGTTCGAGACCAGCCTGGTGAAACCCTGACCCTACTAAAAATACAAAAATTAGCCAAGCATGGTGGCGCATGCCTGTAATCTCAGCTACTCAGGAGGCTGAGGCAGAAGAATTGCTTGAACCTGGGAGGTGGAGGTTTCAGTGAGCTGACATTGCACCATGTACTCCAGCCTGGGCAACAGAGCGAGACTCTGTCTCCAAAACAAAAAACAAAAAAAATTAGCCAGGTGTGGTGGTGTATACTTGTAATCCTAGCTACCTAGGAGGCTGAAGCATGAAAATCACTTGAGCCTTGGAGGCGGAGTTTGTAGTGAGTAAGCCAAGATTGCACTACTGTACTCCAGCCTGGGTGACAAAGACTCTGTCTCAAAAAAAAAATAATAATAAAACAAATAAATCATACAGAAAGGCAAAGGACCCAGAATAGCCAAAACAATATTGAAAAAGAACAAGCTGGGTGTGGTGGCTCATGCCTGTAATCCTAGCACTTTGGGAGGTCAAGGCAGGCAGATCATGAGGTCAGGAGTTTGAGACCAGCCTGGCCAACATGGTGAAAACCCATCTCTACTAAAAATATAAAAATTAGCTGGGCGTGGTGGCAGGCACCTGTAATCTGAGCTACTCTGGAGGCTGAGGCAGGAGAATTGCTTGAACCCGGGAGGCAGAGATTGCAGTAAGCTGAGATTGTGCCACTGCACTCCAGCCTGGGCAACAGAGCAAGACTCTTCTCAAAAAAAAAAAAAAAGAAGAAAAAGAACAAAACTTGGAGGATTCACATTCTCTGATTTCAAAACTTATTTCAAACCTACAATAATCAAGACCATGTGGTGCTAGCAAAGGACAGACATATACATAAATGGAAGTGAACTGACAGTCCAGAAATACAACCATAGATTTACGGTCAATTAATCTTGGAGAAGGATGCAAGACAATTCAATGGGGGAAAGGAGTCTTTTTAACAAATGGTGATGGGACAATTGGATCTCTATCATCAAAAGAATAAAGTTGGATCCCCTTTCCTCACACCATACATAAAAATTAACAAAAACCGATCATAGTTCCATATTTAAGAGGTAAAACTATAAAAGTCTTAGAAGAAAACACAGGAGTAAATTTTCATGACCTTTGGTTAGACAATGGTTTCTTAGATAATGAGATCAAAGCATAAGCAACAAAAGAAAAAGCAGATAAACTAGGCGATATTAAAATTTAAAATTCCTGTATTTCAAATGATACCAATAAGAAAATGAAAAAAATAACATACAGAATGGGAAACTATTTGCATATCATGTATCTAATAAAGGACTTGTATCTAGACTATAAAAACTCTTATACTTTGATAAGAAAAAGACACCACAACTAAAACATGGGCAAAGGATCTAAATTGACATTTATCAAGAAGATAGATACAACTGGATAATAAGCATTTGGAAATATGCACAACCTCCCTAGTCAGAGGAAATGTGAATCAAAACTGCAATGATATACCACTTCATACCTACAAGGATGGCTAGAATTAAAAACACAATAACAAGTATTGATGAGGATGTGGAGAAACTGAAACCCTGATACACTGGTAATGGAAATGTAAAATGGGATAGCCATTTTGGAAAACAGCCTGGTGATTCCTCAGAAAGTTAAACATAGTTACCGTTATTTCCCATAATTTCCAGTCTTAGGTATATACCCCAAGAGATACAAAAACACAGGTCCACATAAAAATTTGTATATGACTGTTCATAGTAGCACTAGTCATTCATAAGAGCCAAAAAGGGGAAACAATCTAAAATGTTCAACTGACTAATGAATAAATAAAATCTCATAACCATACAATGGAGTATTATTTGGCAATAAGAAGGAATGAAGTACTGGTATATGCTTTAAGAATGTATCTTGAAAACATTATGCTATGTGAAAGAAACTAGTCATATACTGTATTTCCAATGTCCAGAATAGGCAAATTTATAGAGACAGAAAGTAGATTAGTGGTTGCTTAGGGATAAGAGTCGAGGGGAGGAAAGGAATGCTAATGGGGATTTCTTTTGGGGGTTCTTTTTTGGGGAAAAGAATATTCCAAAATTAGATTATTCACTAGAGCCTGGTGGTTCACACTTGTAATCCCAGCACTTTGAAAGGCGGAGGTGGACAGATTTCTTGAGGCTAGGAGTTCGAGACCAGCCTGCCCAACATGGCAAAACACCGTCTCTACTAGAAATACAAAAATTAGCCAGGTATAGTGGTACATGCCTGTAATCCCAGCTATTCAGGAGGCTGAGGCATAAGAGCTGCTTGAACCCAGGAGGCAGAGGTTGCAGTGAGCCACACTACTGCACTCCAGCCTGGGTGACAAAGCAAGACTGTCTCAAACAAACAAAAAGATTATGGTGATGGTTGTGCTATAAATATAATCTTAAAACTGTCTACTTTAAGTGAATGAACTGTATAGTGTATTAATTGTATACCAATAAAGCAATTTTTTTAAAAAAGCCTGAGACAGGCTAATGTCTTATGTCCAAGAAATACATTGATTAATTCAACTTGTATGTAGTAAATACCTTTTTTACGCATCTATGCAACAGTTAATTATTAACATCATATGCATGTAGTTATTAAGTGCTATTTGACTATGACTTTAAAATAAGTAAGAGCTGAAATCAAGTCCCTGCATCAGTTTGGGATGAAATTATGATCTACTAAGAATGGTGACTGTTATGTAATTTGTCACCCTATTTCATTCTTCAGTCTTTCCCACTTTTAGTTGCATCATCCAGTTATACAAGCCACCCAGGAACCTGCAGGACATTTACTTCTGCTATCTGCTTCCACCAGTACTTTTGTGAACTAATAACCTTTTTTTAACTCATTCTTCTTACCTATTCTCCCCTGCTTTATAAAATATAAACTGAACTCTGACACTACCCTATATTAAAAAATTGTTCAAGCATATAAGAGAGGAGAGGAACAGAAAAAAATGTTTGAAGAAATAATGGTAAAAAACTTCCCAAATTTGATGAAAAACACTAGTCAACAAATCTAAGAAGCTCAAACTTCTAACTAGGAAAAACATAAAGAACTGCACACCCAAACATATCATAATCAAACTGTCAAAGGGGAGAGAAACAGAATTAAAGCAGCAAGAAAAAAATGACTCATTAGAAACCAAGAAGGTCAGAAGTCAGTGGGATGACACATATTCAAAGTACCAACAGGAGAAAAAAACCTATCAACCAAGAATTCTGTATCCAGCAAAACTATCCTTCAAAATAAAGGTGAAATAAAGATGATATTCTCAGAAAGCCAAAGACTGAGGAAATCTGCTTTTAGCAGCCCTGCCCAAAAGAAATATTAAAGAACTCCTCAGGCTAAAAGAACATGGTACCACTGAAATCCACATGAAGAAATAAAGAATACTCATAAAGATATATAAAAAAGTTAATGTAAGTATTTGTCTCTTTTCTTCTCTCAACTAATTTAAAAGACAATTACATAGGCCAGGTACACAATGCCTCACGCTTGTAATACCAGCACTTTGGGAGGCCAAGACAGGCAGATCACTTGAGGCCAGGAGTTTGAGAACAGCCTGGCCAACATGGTGAAACCCCATCTCTACTAAAAATACAAAAAAATAGCCCAGCGTGGCAGCAGGCACCTGTAATCCCAGCTAATCAGGATGCTGAGGGAGGAGAATTGTTTGAACCAGGGACGTGGAGGCTGCAGTGAGCCGAGATTTCACGACTGCACTCCGGCCTGGGCAACAAGAGCAAAATTCCGTCTCAAACAACAAAAAAAGACAATTACATAAAACAATAATTATAAAACCAGTATAATATATAAAGATGTGGCCAGGGACAGTGGCGCATGCCTGTAATCCCAGAATCTTGGGAGGCCAAAGCAGACAGATTGCTTGAGCTCAGGAGTTTGAGAGCAGCCTGGGCAAAATGGCAAAAGTCTGTCTCTACAAAAAGTACAAAAATTTAGCCAGGCTTGTGGCATGCACCTGAAATCCCAGCTCCTTGGAAGGCTAAGGCAGGAGAAATGCTTGAAACAGGGAGGCAGAGGTTGTAGTGAGCCCAGATAACACCACTGCACTCCAGTCTGGGCAACAGGAGTAAAACCCTGCCTTAAAAAAAATAAAAAAAGACGTAATCCTACTGAGTAGCTAGGACTACAGGTGTGTACCACCACAACCTGCTAATTCTTTTTTTTTTCTTTCTTTCTGCCTTTTTTTAAAGAGATGAGATCTTGCTATGTTGCCTAGACTGGTCTAAAACTCCTGGCCTCAAGTGATCCTCCCTTCTCAGCCTCCCAAAGTACTGAGATTACAGGCATTAGTCACTGAGCCCAGCCTAAGAAAATAAATTTTAAAAAGTGAAGAAAACCAATAAAGGAATTGAAATGGTTCACTTGAAAGTATTATTTAACCCAAAAGAAGGCAGTAGAAAAGAAACAAAGTAACAAAAAGGGTTGGGTATGGTGGCTCACACCTGTAATCCTAGCACTTGGAGAGGACAAGGCAGGAGAATCACCTGAAAGTGTGGTATCATACAACTGTAGTCCCAGCTACTCAGAAGGTTGAGATGAGAGGACAGCTGAGCCCAGGGGTTTGAGGCTGCAGTGAGCCGTGATCATGACACTGGACTTCAGACTCAGAGCAAGACCCTGTCTCCGCTCCCCACAAAAAGAAATGAGACATACAGAAAACAAACAGCAAAATGGCAGGCCTAATTCCAAGTACAGTAATAATTACATTAAATGTATGTGTATTAAGATATTCTAATCAAAAGGCAAAGATTGTCAGATTGAATTTTAAAAGATCTGACTATATGCTGTCCACAAGAGAAACATTTTAGATTCAAAATGGATCGGTTCCTAGTTTAATGATAAAAAAAGATGGCCAGGTGTTACGGCTCACGCCTGTAATCTCACCACTTTGGGAGGCCAAGGAGGGTGTATCACCTGAAGTCAGGAGTTTGAGACCAACCTGACCAACATGGTGAAACCCTGGCTCTACTAAAACTACGAAAATGAGCTGGGTGTGGTGGCGGGCACCTGTAATCCCAGCTACTTGGGAGGCTGAGGCAG